>JAODLD010000101.1:5290249-5320894 GCA_026781065.1 Mormyrops boulengeri
GCTTTCATTTGCAAAACAATAGGTGTTGATCGGCGATGATGGGGCAGCGGGCAGCTTGTGTGGGGAGTGAGGGGGGGGCTCCACCCGAGAATTTTCGGAGACTTGGGGGAACGTAGTGTTAAATAAATCAGCAGCCACCTGGTTAAAACGACGCACACAATCCTCCAGCAAGAGGACCGCAAAAACGGGGAGGGGCAGGCCGGCTCACCTGTAGGCGACAGAAGCCACTTCACTCTTATCCATGTCCTCTTCCACAAAGGGGTTCGAGTTGGGGAACTTGTACCGATCTCCTCCCTAAAAGGGCATTTTACAGGTAAGTTCTCTCCAAGCACAGCACCTTCTAGCAACTCAGAGATAAATATTTCTGGCCTGAGGGCATCACTCATGGGAGTTATAATTAGAAAAATATGTTCTGAGGGCAGAATGAAAAATGATTAGTTCAGAGAGGATAACCAATCAGACTGTAGAGGAGGCGGGATTAAGGCATCTGATTGGTTATCCTCTCTGAACAAATTTTTTTTTTCTGCCTTCAGAACATTTTTGTGTAAGAAACTCCCATGAGCGAGTGCATCACCGTGCATAACTGTCAATAAATGATAAATGGGCTGATACAAATAAAATGCCTATATGTTGCATCTATTAACAGTTCATTGAGTACAGTTTGGCCCAGTAACATTACAGGGACTCTGTGTGATTAGAAGTTAGGGAATCGTTTATTTTTTAGCCTAGAACCGGACTTGAGAAGCAAAGACGTAAACAAACCCCATTTGGGTCAGGACGGGAGTCCATAGTAAAGACCTACCATGCGAAGGCACTGCTGGGAAAAGTTATGGTTGATGTAGGTAGCTTCCATGGCTAGGTTCCGCGGAGAGTTGAAAGAGTTGCCCTCATCCTGGGGTGGCTCGTTGGCGGTCTCGCTCACGGTGAGCAGGTCTTGGGGGAAGGGAGGGGAATACAAAAAGCAATGAGAGATGTCAAAGATGTGAAAACCATTAAGGACGAATGGCGCTAGCAGATCAGATGGCTAATCCAGGACAGTGTTGGGAGGAAATGCCTCTCTCAGGAAAACCTCAGATCCAGCGTGCCGGAGGCGCTGTTAAAATCTGTTAACTAAACCACACTGTGCAGAATTATATCACACTCAAAGCAAAATTCAAAAGTTTTGACACAGCTTGTTTTATTTTTTTCAGGTTAAAATCCTTGATCTGGGGTCACGACAGGCCGTCGATGAGAACCTCTTAAAATCATAATTGTACATCAGGAGGTCAAACATGGATTTATTGCCCGGGCCACATACAGCACAAGCAAGCAGAGTATAAACCTAAAGAAGCACAGCTCACCGAAGTCAGAGTTGTCCCTCTTGTCGAAAAAGAGCTTGTTGCCGACTCTCTGCACGATGATGTCCCAGGAGTTGACTGAGCGCGTGCAGCACATCAGTGTGGCCAGAATGGCGTCGGTGGCAAAAACGTTACCCTGGGTCTTTGCCAGCTGGGGCAGGAGCAGCACAGGGAAGAGCTTGTCAAGCGGTAGCACAAGCAACAGGCACCATGGGAACGGACGCAGCCCAAGAGATCCACCCTACAACTGCTTAGCTCGTCCTGCTTGGGGCCAGCTACACCCAGGAATGACATGAGCACTAAATGCGATCGTCCTTTAAGCAATTTTACATTTCAATGATTTAGCAGAAGTTATCTAAAGTGACATGCATTTTATGGGGGGGGTTAAGTGACTTGCTCAGGTAAAACCTGGGATTTGAACCGGTGACCATCTGATCATAGCCACAGCATCTCAACCCACTGAGGTCAACTTTAGCCTTTTCGGCCTAAACATCCAAACATCAATCCTAGTCACCTTAACCAAGAGCCTGTTGGTGATCTTTAACAGCTAAATGCAGGAGGATTTTATTCAGGCAATGACAAGCTACACCGAGAGTCTACTTGGGTGCCTTGCTTTAGGCCATCAAACTATGTCACGTGACCATTGACCCTTTGGGAAGGCCCACCTTGCGGATTACGGGGTCATCGGTGGTGGTGACCGTGTGAAAGATCCTCTTGATGCTCTTGAGGGGTTTCTCGTTGCGAGTGGTGATTCGATCAAAGGCCTTGTCGTAGTACTCCAGGGCACCACAGCACTCGCTGGGGGCAGTTAGGGGATGAGCAAAGAAGCAAAGATTAAAGGTATATTAAGGTAAAGCAAAAAAAGGACAGAGCCAATTAAAGGTATATTAAGGTAAAGGAAAAAAAAAGGACAGAGCCAATTAAAGGTACATTAATGTAAAGCAAAAAAAAGGACAGAGCCAATTAAAGGTACATTAACGTTAAGCAAAAAAAAAGGACAGAGCCAATTAAAGGTATATTAAGGTAAAGGAAAAAAAAGGACAGAGCCAATTAAGGGTATATTAAGGTAAAGCAAAAAAAAAGGACAGAGCCAATTAAAGGTACATTAAGGTAAAACAAAAAAGGAAGGGCCAATTAGAGGTATATTAAAGAACAACAAAAAATGAACCCTAGATAGAGCCTTTCTGGTTCCCTTCCCAAACCCACTGCCTCCCAACCTCGATGGAAAGAGAAACACAACTGAAGGCAAAGTGAAGTGGGTTGATTTTGGATGCTAACGGCGCCCCAATACTGACATGTCAGCGGGGTCAGCCACCTCCATGTATCTCATCTTCATCAACCTGGGGAAATCCATCTCCTCCTTCACCTCCCAGTCGCTGCGCACCTCCACTGATGAGTCTCTGGGCTTCAGCTGTGCCTTAAATATGGAGGTTACAGAGTTTGGAGGGGGACAGGAGGAAGGTGTTTAACAAAAATCCACAAATGGCAGCCTTCCCTCAGCGGCCATCAGGCGCAGGTTAACAGAAACGGATTCAGTACCTGAGACTTCTGGTCCCACTTCTGACGGACACCAAACTGCTTCTGGAACTTCTTCTGCAGCCGCATGCGATCCCTGGGCAGACAGAAGCGGACAGGAGTTCAGGCGGGGAGGGGGCAGTCCCATGCTGTATACCGGAGACCACAGCTTACACTTTAGTTTGATGCGGCATTAAGCACTAGGAAAGCCTGCTGCCTCATATCTTTGTGAATGTGCACGATGACAGACTGATTTTTAATGCAACACTAATACCAGATTTTAACAAGCCTCTTTCCTTTTAGGTTTCTGGCTAAAGCTGGAACTGAAAAACCAGATAAGAACTCTGGTTAAGACCAGAAAAATGGAAGAAAAAAAAAAAAATCTATTTCGTTCTACCCCAAAGTCTCACCAGATTATAAAAAGGCATGAAGAAAATTTTTATGAAGAACCAAGTTCCGAAGCACTGTACAGTCCCACCTTTGGCAGACGTTTAAATAAACTGTTTATCCAGATTTAAACATAGTAAACCAAAAAAAAAAAACGCAGGAACTCAATAGACGGAAATCATCAGGCATCCATCACCAAACAGGGCTGGTGTGGTGCGGCGGCACACGGCCTCAGAGCGCAGCACCCTTTAACCAGGACAGAGAGCTGATGGGTAATACAGCCCAGATAACAAACATGCCGTGTCCAACCGGCCTACTCGCCTCTCCTTCTGCTTGGCGCTCTTGGGCAGAGTCTGCATGTTGAACTGGGTCATGTTCCTTCGGTCCTTGTCTCTGCGCAAGTTCCTCTGGGGAAGGAAGGAAGGCCGGTTACAGAAGTCAGTCAAAAATCAGAGCCGCGACGCTGCTGCCCCCACTGAGCACGCTCACAGCAACCATTCAGCTGAGCAGACTTTACTGGCAAATAGGTAACGCCCTCCATAGCATGTTCCAGGGCGGGACGAGGCCGACACGCGTGTCGCAGAGATAAGCAAGGCATTCGGGTCGACAGGCACACCTGTGCAAAACGCATGCGGTTTCTCTGGTAGGCCGTCTTCTGCGTCTTGGCTGTGTCCACCAGCTGGAAGCTCGTTTCGTCCTCTTCGTGAAAGTAGGCATATTGGCTGCCTCCACCAAACTGGGAGGAATACTTATCTGACGGATACAAGTCCCCGTGTCACTATTCACATACATCGACGAACAACACTTCCCCGATTAATTTAAAACAAAAAAAATCAATCTAACAAGAAGTTGGCTTAACTATGTATCTGTCTATAACCGTTTTAACTCACTTGTGTATCTCTTGTCCTGGTACGTCGCCCCGGTCCAATCTGCTACCTATCAAATGTTAAATTGTGAAGATAGATGAAGCGCACTTCAAAACACACATTTAATCATACGTCACACAAAACAGAATCATACGTCTATTAGCGCATATTAAAATAATTGACAAACTATATCACTACTATGGCCTGTTGATTAACACCTTCATCTTACAACTTTCCCCATATATAGCTAGATATTTCATTGCACTGACAAATGTTTTAGGATGAATTTTACAGGAAATGCCATCCAGGGATTTTTAGCTACATAATTCAGGTCAGGATGTCATGTTCTCTCTGTGTTGCAGCAGAATCACAGGGGCAGTGCAAGTCGCCTGCCACAGTCACGGGCAGCTTAAGGCGCGCTCCTACCCACCTTTCCCAGCCGGTCCCCCTTGCTGAAGGGCTGGTACGGCATGTCTTTAAACTTCTCCGGGACTGCACAGGGACCCCAGCCATGGGGGTTGTCCTGGATGACAGGGGCGTGGAATTTCGCCATAGCCTGTGGGGGAATGAAGGAAGCACGGTTACTTTATTCCCTCGTCAATTCATATGCAAAGTTCCCCAAAAAAAGGCATCATCAACCTGAGCTTTCCTCAAGGTCTCAGACGATGCTCAGCACTGCTATCTCCAACCATGCCCAAGGCATAGGTCAGCTTGCGCAGTGGACTAGTCATCACAGACCACGGGAAATAGCCGGATATTCATGCCAGCACTGAGGGTGACCACGTCTGCTTACGAACATACTTAAAACCGAATCGCAGTAGCCACAGTTATGTGTAAATGCAGTTTCAAACGCATGATACACTCTGACCAATAAATACGGAATTAACAATGCAAACGGCTTTAATCCTCAACCTAACCCAATGACTGGGAAATGCCATGCATTTACACATTTGAGGCAACAGGGCATAACGTTGCAGAAACAGGTTAAACAGCTTTTCCATGGAAACGACCGTGACTCTTGCAGAATTAACCTGCGTCCTAACGCCGGCAATGGACACGCAAATTCAAAAAAACCTTCAGTGTTGAAAAACGGTTACATCTGCATTACAAATAGCTGGTTTCCTGTAAAAATTTTTTTACGGCTTTTATCCCTTTCTGCAAATTAAGGCATTATACCTTTACACGAGTTAACTAGGCCTAATACTGGACTCAGATATAGGTCGCATCTTCTTGTATTAAGACATTCATCATACTAACGCCACTACTTAATATCCAAAGTGCTGATACAGCAGACACTACAATTTCATATTTGCCAACTTAATCTATAGATGGCAGCTAAAAACACAGCAATTTAGTTACACTACGTCATTCTCTACATTCAATCAACAAACTTGATATTTACTGATAAACAGCCTAATTAAACGACTGAATAAAACCAGAATCGCTTCCCATCTGTGTCTTCAGCATAAATTTAAACTTATAATAACCGTTCTGCAATTTTGAAGCGACTTGCCGAAACGTCAAGCAGACTAGACAAAAAGAGACTAAATAACACGGATGCAAGAAACAGGTACGTAAATGACACATTCCAAAGTACCCAGTACCCCACACGCACATACATCCGTATTTATTACCTTAAAATATTCTTGGATGTTACAGATAACTATTGGATTTATAATTTTTTAAACCACGACTTCCAGTATGAGAAATTCGGAAACTCGCCGGCGGAAAAGCCGTAAAGCAGAATCCGTTTCCGGCCGTGATGTCACAGGCCGCCTTTATCAGTGACAAAGAGAAAAAGACTGTAAAGTTACCGTATTAAACATATTATGGATATAGTATAAAATCACAAATAGACAAATTAATTGTGGAAACGTAGGGCCAATGTTGTTTCAACAAAAATATACAATAAATTAGCAAACAAACCAGCTGTCGCAAACAATACGCTTTACGGCAGGAAATTGAGGCTGACATTTCTGCACAAACGAGAAGAGTGGACGGTAAACGGCCGTAGTGCGATTGTTGCCGCTTCATTCTGTCTGCTGTTTTTGTCTATGCATTGCTGTTATTACTGTTTTACTAGTTTTCTGTACCCCATGTTTTTTAATTTGGTGTTGTTAGTTATATACCAACGGATGTTCCAGTTAAACTAACCTAGCACCACTATCGGTAGCTACCTGACATTCAGGGGGCGCCAGCCCAGCCCACACCCCCTTGTTTAACATTAAGCTTTTATGCAGCTTTTACAACTGCTCAAACGAAACTGTTAACTATTATTATTGAAGTCGTTTCACGTGGTTAAGATGCTTATAGAAATGCCGTTTAATGTACTTTAGGTTTCCATTATCGTGCCTCAAAATAAAATTGAAAACGAATATTAATTTCTGTCTTGCTTCATATATCCGAATATATATATATATATTAATATATAATTGGGTTAAATTCTTTTAAATCTTGATTGCCTTCGCCGTAATGCACTTATTAATGTTCTTATTTTCTTATTAGGATTATAATTTAACCCCAATTGCCCGAAAAACAACCACCATGAGACATGCACCCTGCATGGAATGTTACACACACACACCATCTGTAATATTAATAATAGTGTTCTCTATATAGGGAATGTGCTTTGGACTCAACAGTGTAGAGGGACTGAAAAACACAAAGTTAAGAACCGTCTTTTTGGTAAGTTAATATAAACAAATACCCGGACTATAATAAAGGCAAAGTCTTTTCAAGGAAATGTATGGAATTACAGTGCATGCAATTTTTCCTGTATGTTTAGGCGGTCCTGGTGTATACTGGACCCAGGTTTACATGACTGTCTAACTGCATAGCACCTCAGATTCATAATGTGCGACTTCAGGAGCGACTGCGCTCCCGCATTTATTTCAGATGCACCCAGATTTTGCTGTGAAGAATATACATTAGAACTAAATTCACTCTGGTCATCTTCGTGTATCTTGACTTGCACAGTATTTAGATTTCTACAGTAATTTTTCAGTATCTTATAGGCAGCAACTTAAGCTCAAGATTCACTTGTGTCTTTGTGCATTGTTTAATTCACATAAAAAATCAATCGAATCTCTTCATTAGGTCTAATGTTATGCAAACATAAACAGTGCAAAATTTAAGCTGTTTCTAAGTTAAAGCCTCTGTGTTGTAAACATTTGTGCGTCCAATTAAAAAGTAAATAATGTCTTTCCTTGCCTGCTTTGCAAGTGTGTTTGGGTAACTTGACATTTTTCAGTTGGGGTTTTAACGAAGGCTGTGAATCAGTCGTGATCATTATTTCTGTCTCCATTGCTCACCCAGACAGTAGTGTTGGGTGCATTGATGCTCCCACTGCTGAGAATTGTGGGACTGCGAGCATTCTCAATGGCGTCGGAAACATATTCGTCTGGCACACATTCTGCTGCTTTTGTCACCTGTCCTAATGAGCAGGTGGCCAAAGATCTGGCCAGGTAACAATTTCAAACCAAGCAACAATTTCCGCCTATTGTAAGTTGATATATTCTTAAAACAATGAGTTCACCAACACAATTATAAACAGTTATTATAAAACAAGTTTCTTAAAAACCTTTCACCTTTAAACCAACAGTTCTTTTATAGAGAATTTTTGGTAACACATTGAAATAGTTCACTTTAAATTGGGATTTACAGGTGGGAGTTTCTGACTGACTACATGGAGTAATGAGATCTGGGGAGAGTGAATGAAAATGAAAAGAAAATGTTTTCAAAAATAAGGCATCATAAATTGTGAGAGGGTATCAGAAACCAAAAGTCCTTAGAGACAAAATGGGTGTAGCTTTTTTTCTGAATCCTGTCGAAATCAGATGTCTAGTTATTATCTGTTGAGCAGGTCTGCACCATATGTGCTGAGCAGAAAACAGAAAAGGCCGGAAAAAATGATGGTTAAGTATTATACAGACGCTCCTCTATTTATGAGCGAGATACGTTCCGAACGGCCGTTCGTAACTTGAAATGTTCATAAGTCGTTATTCAACATCATTTTAAGGGCATACGCAAGTACAAAGAACTAGGATGCTGGGAGTACGGACGCTACGCTGCTGCGCGGCTGGAGTAGCGGCCGGAAGTTGTACTAGGCGGAATTGGCGTGCAGAAAAAAATTGATGTTGCGGACAGGTAACGGGAACCCAATGAACAAAATTTGGACTTGCAGTCCTCTTCGTTCGTATGTCTGAAAGTTCGTAAGTAGAGGAGCGTCTGTACTTAAAGCAGAAGCGGAAAGAGGCAGTAGATGGTCCAAAGATATAGACCTGAAGCTTGTTTGTTCATGTGCCAAGAGGGCTGCTCATTCTAGTACCCTTTAGGAAGATGATTGCCCTGAATTGATTCACTAAAATACTGGTTGCTTTGGGCAAACCTGATATATAAGCGTGCTTGTGATGCTGTCTCCACAGAGGCATGGTGGAGAAGAAGCTAGCAGCCTGTGTCAACATTGTGCCCAAGATCACATCCGTGTAAGTGTGCACTGCACGAATGCAGTGTGGCGTGAACATCCGCTGCAGCCCGGCAACCTAAACGCTCAGCTCTGCCTGTTATCTTCCAGGTATGAGTGGCAGGGGAAGATTGAGGAGGACAGTGAAGTCTTGCTGGTGAGTGTCTTTGTTCCTGGCTTGCATTGCTCACCTTGTGAAGAGCTTGTTAAAATTTATACGTGTGAATGTCTGTGTCGAAATACACAGATGAGCCAAAACCTTGCAACCCACCCCCATTTGAAGTGAATAATGCTGATTAATAAATGTTTCAAGCTCTGAGATATATTAGACGTTTAAGCTAACATTCGGTAGCCTACTTGTAGTCGACATGTTGAATGCAGAAATGGACAGGGGTAAAGATCTGAGTGATTCTGACAAAGGCTGAATCGTTATAGTCAGACGACTGGGTCAGAGCTTCTCCGAAACGGCAAGGTTCTGTTCATGGTCAGCCCTGGTGAATTCCTGCTGAGAGAGGTCTGAGGAGGGAGAAACCACGAATTGCTGTCAAGGTGTTGGGCAACCAGGACTTATCAATGCAGGCTTTGAATGAAGGTTATCCTGTCTGGTACAAAGCTAGAGAAGGGCTAATGTGGCAGATAATTGTAAAGATGGTTACAGGATTAATATGTCCTGTCACACGGGCCGCGTGCACACACACACACATACACGCGCACACACACACACACACACACACACAGCTTTTATGAGTTGCATTGGCTAACCTTTGGAGATTCATGGTTGTAGTTGGTGTAGTGAACAAGAAATGGACAAGTTGACCCCAGCAGTAATACACTAATGGCAAAAATAATTTACTGTTAATTTGATGTGAAATGCTTATTACAGACTTTTAATCTCAGTCTATAAATATTTGATTAACTGACATCGTAACATAGATTAGTAGTACGTTAAAAGCCCAAGTGAATGTGGTTGGCTGTAATATATTAGTCTTTTGAGCATAGTTGAGTTCAGTAAGGTTTTTGGCCTGAAATGTTAAAAATACTTTATACGTGTAGCATCCATAATCAATTACTGACATCGTGGTGTTGTGGTGTGATTTTAATCCATGCCAGATGATTAAAACCAGAAGTTCGAAAGTTTCAGCTCTGGCGGAATATGTAAGGTAAGGACAAAATAGTTATCTCCTCATGGGTTAAGTATGCACAATTGGACACTTAATGCTTATAAATTATTCATTTTAGATTTATTTTAGATGTGCTCAAACCTCCCCTTGAAATTGAGTCGCTCTTCTGTTTTTACCTCCCACTGCGGGTGTGTAAATAAACAGGATCTTAACATGCTGTTATTTATGTAAAATATATCGTGCGCTTCCTTCCTGCCTGGTTGTTGAGAATCCCGCAGACTAAATGCTGTCAATGAGGCCGATATGTTGGCTTGTTTTTGACTGCAGGTCTAACCACCCCTATGAGGTCGCAGAGGTGATCAGCCTACCTATTGAGCAGGGAAACCCTCCTTACCTAAAGTGGCTGGGTGAGATTGTGCCAGAATAAAGGCACCTCTTTCCCAAAACACCTCTTCCCCGGCTGCTACCATCTTCCACAAGGCACCGAATCCAAATGCAGCAACAGACGAAGAAAAGAATGTCGGTCCGGAAGAATTGATCTAAAGTATTTCACAAACCTATTTTTTTCTGTTTGTTTGTATTAAAATGGAAATAAAATTGTTCAAAACAAAGGCCCTTAAAGAGTGTCATATATATGAGCCATCACACGGGATTCTATTTTTGTGGTGTTTCTATCAGACTTTAGAAAGCATCATACCTTTACTGGTAACGTCAGGTATCTGAATTTTTTCGCGTTGCTCGTTCGTCGCTAGATGGAGACATTTCCCCGCTGTGCTGCACTCCTCGCTATGCTGAGCCATACAAGAGAGAAGCTCTCCAGTGCCTTCGACCCTGTTTATCTGAATTATACAACACTGAGTGCAAATCATTCTGTTTAAACATGCCGTATTAATTAAATGTTATTAGTGTACCCGGCGATTTCTCTCTCCTTAGTACTTCATAGAGGTCTAGATAATTCCGAAGAACACATCAGCCACAATTACTGTTGAGAGAATTATTAAACTAATAATAAATGTTTTATGTTCATAAAAATACTTTGATTTAACTTTTGAGATTATTTTTTGGGTTTTATAATATAAGGGTAAGACTTTAGTATCCACAAAAAAAATGTTATGATGCAATTGAAAACAAATGTTTCTTTTACATTTATATGAACTTATTAAAAGTCTAGAAATTTGGGGGGCAGATTTACTAAGCAGGGCAAATTAGCGGGAGGGCGCAATCAAAAAAAAACGGCACCAATTTGAGTGGGGAGTTCTGCGGGTGATCTACTAAAAATACGATATTTTATTAACACAGACGCAGTCAGTAAATAGCGACCGACCCAATCTACCAAGGACAGCGCAAAATAAGAAATCTTCTTTAAATAATAGCGCAATTTTCAGTAAATAGTACATCACGTCGCATGATTCATTTAAAAACTCTCCTCCACAAATTTTGCGCTTTGGAGGGGAACTCCTACAGATGCATGTGCAGTATGGCCACTAACAAACTTAACTGTGTTTCTTTCTAGCACTAACCTTTCACTGCGTATCTTCACTAAATCCCAACCGTAACGTCCCAAGTGTGTTTGCGCTGGTGCAAACCGTTATTGAATCTGTCTCTGGATTACATTAAAATTATTCTGGCCGGTCAGTCGTTACACAAAACACGCTAATGTTTGATTAGAAATGTGAATTGATTTGATAATTTTAAGCTAATTGGAAGTGTTATGAACCATCATGCAGTAAAAACCGAAACACAAATCAACATGTGCCATCCAGCTGTAAAGTGTTTTTTCACACTGTTTATACAGGTAAGGTAGCCCCTACTCAGAACCATGGATTCATAACTATTTGGAAAATATCTGTCTCAAAATCACCTTGAGATGACAACGTATTTTGCCCATGCTGTCCAGGAGAAGACTGTTCAGTCTCCTGAAGAGATCTTTCTACACCCTACACAGCATTTCCTCCATTCATTAGCATTGACTGCCAGCACTAAGTAGCATAACAGTTAAAGATTCAGACTCGATAGATTGTCAATTTAAAGCGCGATTGTAGCTTCAGAAATTCTTTCATCCATCCATTTTCTATACCCACTTGTCCTATGTAGGGCTGCGTTGGTCCGGAGCCTATCCCAGAAGCTATACAGGTAAGGCAGGGAATAACTTAGGATGGGGCGTCAACCCATCGCATGGCACACGCGACTGGGCATCTCCTGTCCTTAGGATGTTTTTGAAGCGTGGGGGTAAACCAAAGAACCTGGAGGAAATGACACAGATCAGGGTTCGAGTCTCCACTCTGGCTGTACATCTGTGTTGCTTGCTTTGAGAAATCGCTCCACCTTAATTGCTCCAGAAAAGGGCATTAATTTGTTAAAACTATAACCTGTGTTGGATAAAAGTGTTAACTGGGATGCCCAGTGTGTGTGGCAGTATTGTGTCAGAGCATGTGTGAAGCACACAAAAGTCAATTAACCCCAGAGGCATGATTGAGCAAAAGAAGTATCTTTTTTTTTCGAATAGAGACGCCACTGTCAATCTTATGTTCCTATGGGAAGAAACTGGTCCAAAACTTTAGAAACAACTTAAAAATACACAGCGATTGGGACAACAAGCAGTCCGAAGAGTTACACCCTTGAGCAAGGCTTGTTGGCCAATTTCTTGTACAAGATATACTGCAGTATAATTGGAAGCAAAAAAGTAGTAACAGGGCGCAAGACAGGCCAAGAAGGGGGCGTCCGCTCATTGCAGCACACGTACACTATGGGCAATTCAGACACGTCTAATCTATCCACTGCATGTTTTCTAGATTGTACATGATAACCCATGTAAAAACAAGGGAGAACATGGGAGAATTACATCCATAGCCCTGGAGGTGTGAGGCCACAGTGCTATTCACTGAGCCACTGTGAGAATGAGGCCTATTTTGTAGGATTGCTTTATCAAACAAGATTGTTCTTATCTCTTCTTTATAGGGTGCATTACGTTAAATGTTTTAATGCAAGCCGCAAGATCTGTCTTGATGCAAAAATTTAGCTTCGACCAAAACTATATCATTACTTTAGGGGGTCATATATATAGTGTGTTTGTAATTAGATCTATTATCCATTGAATAAAATCTTCCATTCCCACTTGTACTTGCTCCTCCAACTCCCACTTGCACTCTAATGACACCACACAACGCTCTCATCTTCCTTTGCCTTCCCGACCAGCAGTCTCTTAGCAACATGACTCAACCCCCTCCCAAGCTTGACGCTGCAGATGGAATGGACACCGAAGCACGTGTCGGCGCGCACGCGTGTGTCCATGTGCACATCACACGCACGGCGTGACGTGTCCGTCTGCTGCCTGGATATGGATGGTCTGCCCGCTCACTTTTACTCATCTTTGTGACATTTACATTCATGCTGGTTGGACGCTCTCTCTAGGATAGACGTCAAAGCCAATATGTGAGGTCAGAAGCCCCAGAAACACGGAGTGTGTGTGTTTTTTTTCTCTTTTGATGGGCCTTAATTGATTTTAATCGGCGATTCCGGTAATATTTTACTTGAAACTCTCATTTATGATGCAATTTCGATACTTTCATAATGCATTATAATGGTCAAAATAAGAATTAGCAATGCATTGCATGTTCTATTAACAGTCATAAAGCATTATAGTGTTTATTTGAATTCTTCATAAGCTCCAATGAAGCTTCATAATGCATTTTAATAGGCGGAATAAAAAAGAAGGATGCTTTGTACTGCATTATGGAGGTATCTATAGTGCATTCATGAAACATTCATAATACATTATAAAAATGGTTACAATGTGTTATTTCTTTTAATAAATATTTATAGAACATATTCGGGAGATGGTCATTACATAGGCATCTTAGCAAAAAGCTAATTTCTGCACGAGCTTTTGCATTCCAGTGGCTTTCCATGTTTATAATGCTGTATGAATGCATTATAATGTGTTATTAATGTGCTCATAGATTCTTATAGACGTGACATTCATAGAAAGTGTTACTGAAATGATTGACTTTCCCCCAGGGTCTCCACAGAATAGTTATGGGGTAAATTGACGCACCGTCGGTTATAATCATGCAGTTTATGTGCCAAATCATGTTGCCATAGAGGAATGATTTTTAAATAGCTGTGATGTGTTCACTAAAAAATCATTATTCAAAGTTGTCTTTTGAAGGTGTTTTTCAGTGACCCCAATGTGTTTTCTTTTCTCGTAGTGTTTTTTGTTTTGGTAATTATCTCTACATTTCATCTGAGTGCACGTTGCGTTGTCAGTCACACAAATGCCTGGCGCGGTGCCTGTCTCTCGTCAAACAATGGCCTGACAGCCAGGGCCTCCTGTTTGCAAATTCAGGGCCTGAGCCTCTGTGCTGCTCATTATAAGCTGGGTGGCACTGAGAAACTGTAACATTTTAATATCGCCCGACATCCCTGTCAAGGCACCGCTACTCCTTTTCACTTTTAGTGGAAAGGACCCCCTCCCCTCAGGGAAGCCTATTGGGGGTGTCGAGTTTGGTCTCTGGAATGTAAAAGCTGGAGCAGTAATGACATTTTTGCTGAGGTTTTTTGTAATGACCATCTTCTAAATGAATTAATCAACCATTAGCATGTCTCTGGTTGGGTCATGATCATGTAGTCTGGATGCAGACAGGAGCCATCTTGGACAGGAGTCAGTTGAGTACCCCTGATGTAGCTGGCAGATTTATCTGTGAATAGGAGATTTAGTTACACAGAAATAACTAGGGGAATTGTGGGGAAGGGGGGGGCGATGGTAGAAGGGGGTAGAAGGGGCATCATCTACATACACTAGGGTTGCCACCTGTCCCGGTTAAACATAGTGACGATCGGCCATGACTGTACTTTTATTTGATTGGCAGCAGACATGCGAAAGCTTAGATTATTACTTATCAACAGCGGCGGCTGTCGCCATTCACGACCCCACCGTGACTTAAATTGCTAGCTAGAGGTAACGTTAGTTTTTAAAAAAGAAACTTTATTTATTTTGCTAGTTTTGTGAAATGGCGGTGGCGTGACGGCCGAGGAGGACAATAAAGTATCGGACGAGCCACCAGCATCAAAAAAGCGATTTACAAAGTACAACGTGGAGAGAGCGAAAAGAGAAAACTGTTCTGAACGGATAAGGCCCAACCAAGGAGACTTGGGGGATTTCCACAATGCGGAATTTCCTAGTAAACTGGATAATTTAAGCCAAAGGTGAAAATTATCCAATAGGAGGAGAGGTAAGCGACCTTCCTATTGGACAATCCTTACATTTGGCTTAAGTTATCTGGCTAATGAAAAAAGATAGCATTGTGGAATACCCCCTCCCCATTCTCTGGCCCTCTTGTTTTGTGTCCAGCCAAAAATTCTGTTAAATAGGAAGGAAAAGCAGCACTGAAAATGATGCAAAAAGAAAGTAGCACAATCGTATTGTATTAAGCAAACGCAAAAATCTAGCCCTTGCAACTTTTGGTCAAAGCAGAACATCAAGTTAGACTAAACCAGCCTTCTTGGGGGACTTGAATGAGTTTGTGACATTGTAAAGGTGCAATATTCTAGAAATCACAGATTTGGAATGACCAACTTCTCTTGTTACGGCTGATAGGGTCATCCCTTCGGTAGGCCGACAGGGTCATCCCTTCGGTAGGCCGACAGGGTCATCCCTTTGGCCTTCATCTGGACAACCTGCTGCCAGAGGGTTTCAGTCACTTTAAAACGGCTCAACATCTCATCATTGATAACTGTAAAGTTAGGCTGCCAGTTAAATAGGGTTTGTCAGATAATTAAGGAAATTAGCACCAGCTGCGAGATTAACACCAATAACTGGGAGGTATCTGAAAGTGTTCTCTAATTTTGATCAGTGATCTTTTTCAAATATCTCATTTAAGTTTCTTATACAGACGCTCCTCTACTCACGAACGAGATACGTTCTGAACGGCCGTTCACAACTTGAAATGTTCGTAAGTCGTTATTCACCGTAATTTTAAGGGCATACGCAAGTACAAAGAACTAGAATGCTGGGAGTACGCACGCTACACTGCTGCGCGGCGGGAGTAGCGGCCAGAAGTCGTACTAAGCTAAACTGGAGCGCAGAAAAAAAAACTGATGTTGCGGACAGGAAACGGGAGCCCAGTGAACACAATTTGGACTTAAAGATCCTCTTCGTTCGTATGTCTGAAAGTTAGTAAGTTGAACGTTCGTAAGTAGAGGAGCGTCTGTACTGTGCTTCTGAATTTAGGTAACTCATGGCATATGGTTAAAAAACTACTCTTTTACTCCTGTTTGGATGTCCTCCAAATAGGACTACGTAGTGACCTTGACATTTATATATATATATATATATATATATATATATATATAAAAAAAAATCTGAATTTAACATACAAAGGGACAGCAGCAGTCAAAGGAGTCCAGAGTGAGTGCAACTACATGTGACAGAAGCAAATAGTATATTTGCAAGAATGCATTATTCCCCCCTCCCCCCAAACAAATAAATAAATAAATAAATAAATGCCTGAGTGTCCCGGTTTTCCACAAATCAAAGGTGGCAACCCAAACATGCACCCAACGACACCTTAAGCCCAGGTTATTTCTTCATTTATTATAATAATTTATTGATCAAGTGAGACAAGTGAGAGCAGGCTTGGCAGTGAAGGGCGGCCACCCATAGCGGCGCCCATGGAGCTGGGGGGGTTAGGGGCCTCGCTCAAAGCCCCACAGATGTGAGCATTCTGCTGAAGCTGGCCTCAAATCGGAGACCTTCCACTCACTCGTGTAAGTGTTAGGTAACGTGTTCATGAAAGCATAGCACCTTAAGGACAAATTTTCTCAAGAACATTATAATCCCTTTTATTTGCCAAGCACATTCACAAGGAGCTGCAAGGGATGTTTTTCATTGTAGTGTTACACACAGAAATGTACACATGCTAGGGTGCACAGAAATATGACAATTATGGGGATAACAAATAAACAAATATATAAATGGATGAATAAATAAATAAAATGAGAGTGGTACAAAATATAGACATAGGGCTGCACTGGTTTACTTTTCTGCAGGTAGCTGCCTAACGTTAAATGAGGTCATGGAAATATGTAAGCGTACGTAGCAGCACATGATGAGAAGGTAAGCAATGATATCCACCAGGGGTAATGCGAGAGTGTTAAGTGGAAGTACAAAATGTGTCTCTGTGTGTTCGGACTCGTCGGAAGGTCATCAGTTCAAACCAGGTGCCTGGCAGAGTGATGTCACTGTTGGGCCCCGCAGCAAGGCCCCTAACTCTAACTGCACCAGGGACCCTGTTTGACCCTGACCCTGCTCTCTGATCCTCACTTGTAAATTGCTTTGGACAAAATTGTCCAAATGAATAAAAATATCAGCGTAAACCTGGGAGTAGGGCTTATGGGAGATGACTTGTTTCTGACCACACCTGGTGACCATGTAGACCATATATAGATGGGTGGTCTTTGCTGTGATGTTTGAGTCTATCTATCTAATTGCTGACTGTCCTGTTTCTTCACCTTTTCCAAGAATTGTGGTCTTCTCCAAAGCACTGGGTCTTCTTGCAATAAGCCCCAAATAAAAGAGCTTCGGTCTGCCCTGGAGCTTCTTGTTTATTTATCCTGCAGTACACAGAATTCTCCTCAAGCTCCAAAGTTCAAAGACGTCGATACTCTTCCTCCCTCTTCTTTGTTGTTCTGCTTCCACATCCATGACGAGTCACAGGAAATATCTTTTTTCTGAATAAATTTGATCTAAGTTCTTAGAGATAAGTCAGTAACTTTGAAGATTTTTTTTCTATAGGTCCTATACTGTTCTTTCAGTCCAGCTTCTCTCGTTGCATGTTCTTTATACACGTGAAATAGGTCTGGTGATGGTACACATCCTTCCTAACACCTTTGCCGATGTGGAACCACTCGACTTTTCCATGTTTCATCCTGACTGTGGTTTCTTGTCCAGACCTTCTTTATAAGGACAATGAGATGTTCTGGTGCACCAATATTTCAGAGAGTATTCCATTCCACAATTGAAAACTTGGTTGTAGCAAATATAGCACATTTTACATATATACTGCGTTCCTTTTATGGTATTTCTTTGTTTTTTTGATTATCCATTGTGTGTCAGCAACAAAGTCTCTTGTTCCTCTACCTTTCCTGAATCTAGCTTGTATATCTGGTAGTTGTCTTTCAGTGTTGGCTTTTATCTACATTGAATGATCCTTGGCATAATCTTGCTGGCATGAAATATAATGTTTTATATTTTTTTAATTAACTCCTTTGGGAAATATGGGTAATCACCAAATTCTCTTGGTTGTTGTGACTACTTTGATCTCTTGTGTATTTCTTACTGCCTTGACCTTACCTGTAAGATTAAGATTAACTTTATTGATGCCAGGGGGAAATTCTGGATTCCTGCAGTGCTTGATTATAATAGGTGAGTAGATGTTGTGCTATTAATTAGCACCTATATGGTAGTCCTTGATGTAAACAGAGACAGACCCGGCGGCCAGACTGCTCCTCATTGCCCCCCCCTGAGTTTTGGGGTCGTCGTCACCCTGGTGCGATTCTGACGCCAAGAAGATGATGCGGCTGCGGTGTTGCCCGCACCTCCATCTGACTCACTCAGCAGAAGAAGCTGTCACTTATTCAGTTACTTGAGACGTGACTCACGCAATTCAGGGTCATGCGACTTGCTGACAGATGAACGTCTTTGAGGTAGCTCTGGTTCCCCTAGCAGTAGTGCGGTGGACACTAAAGCTGTGCAATCTGTCATCCACAAACTAGAACCTTGGGTTGATGTGTCCAATTAAATGTAATGTGTGATCGAGACTGATTTGTTTATGCATGAGTGGGCAGCAGAGTCACTCAGTGTGTAACATTGTCAACAATTACCTCCCAGGTCAGGGGGTTGAATCCGGCCGAATTAATTGTTTGCCTTGTGTCTATATGGCTTTCCTTAAGCATCCAGAACCATATTTGTAGGCAAACGAGCGTAGGTCCATTGCTTATATTTTGTGAGTGTGTGTCACATCCCCTGTCTGATGTGCTTTCCTAGGACTGGCTTCAGGCTACCTGCTACCTTGTACTGGGCACGTGGTCAGAAGACGGATGTATGCATGATTCTGAACTAGAACTGCAACTTCCCAGGTATTTAGGTATCAACCGTGGTCCTAAGGCGATGCAGAGCAGAAACATCAGCTGCCGGCCTGTAAGACTCATTCATAGCTGTCTAACTCAGTCTATTTAAAAACTGATTGATGGGATCTGACATTTCCCATAATTCATAAACTAAATTCAGATCAGCCACTGGCAGGAACTGGTCATCCTTTTCATATTGGTAATGTTTTTCAGTTTCTTTGTCAACTGACCTTATAGATATTTATTTTATGCAAACCCAGATGGACTTTATGGTTATGTATCACCAAGCTAAATTTGGCAGCTTTGGTAGTATATAGGAAAAAAGGCGAGGGGTCCACCAGGACAGATGGGAGTATGAATCCCAGAATTGCGTATTAAAGAGGTCCAGCGAGAAATATGATTTTTTTTAGGAAATCCACAAGTCTAGCTCCTTTCAACATATTGCCATCTCTTTACCATGTTGCATAATGAGCATTTGGGGAATAATGGTGGCGGGAATGAAACAACGTCAGTTTATCTAATGAATAATAAGGTGTAACAAACACTCTATTTTAGCGCTTCTAATTGTAATTAAATAACGTGTTATAAAGCCATCAGTGATTACATAGTTATTTACAATATGTGTAGATATCTTTACGTCCTATTATGCTGGTAAAGAATGGTCTTGTCTAACTAAAAATTACTTTATTCAGAATGATTTTATTCATTCAAATGGAACATTGATAAGAAAGAAATTGGAGGATATTATATCGTGGCAAATTATTAAGATTCTGGGTTTTCTTGGGTATATTCATTCAAAGAGCTAGTTAAAAGATGTTTACATCAAGAACACAATAGCCCTTGCTTTAGTCAATTAGGGAAATCAGTTCCAATTATCTTCCTCCTTTTTCAGCTTCATCCATATTTATGTGCATATTGTGTGTAAGTGTATTTCAGAGGGTCAGTACAATTTATTTGGCTTTTAATATTTTTCAGATCTTTGTACTAAATTCCAAAAAGTTGTTTTAAAATGAGTTGGCAAAGAAACTAAATTAAATTATGTATCAGAAGAAGTAATTTGAATATTTTTATGCACTCCACTGAACCACTAACAAAGAGAATATATTGTACACATTGCCTCTGAACCTTGTGGAGAATGAGCCATCAGCAGGAAAAAAATCAAATGTTATTGTTACTTCTCTAACTCCATTGTTTGTAAAGCTGTTTATTTATTCTTTTGCTCTAAGGCAAATCATTAATAATATTGGCTAAGCAACAAGCAGAGTGTAATTTATAAAGAATACCCACATATTCTGGTTTAAGGTAACTGTATTCAGATCTTTCTACCAGCTACCTAGGTCAAGTGTATTTAATTGTTTGAAAACAGTGCTTGTTCTGTTAAAGAGATGCAGATGGATACAATCTGGCACGGAACACAGTTTCACCAGATCTTTCACCATGTGATTCATGAGACATGCTCTAGAGAGCCACTTCTCCAACCGGACATGTGGTGCTTGCAGATAACATGGTAGCTGGCGCTTCCAAACAGAGACGTTCAATCATTGAGTCATTGAGACGGCGTGTAACATACTTCCAGCATAGTCTATGGTTCTCCCATTTCGCTGATTGTTCCGGCGTGTTCTGCCTCAAATCAGACAAGCCCAGCTGCCACCTAAAAGGTCAGCATTCTCATGCGTATATCTTGGATGTCTTATGATGCTCAAACGGTTCTTGATTGTTCTTGCCCTTTGTGTGCCACATTTCTTCCTTATTATTCCTTGGACCCTTTGTTCCTCTTCTCTCTGCTCTGCCTTCATTTTATGCCTTTCCTCAAAAACTGCGTACGCAGCCTTCCTGGAACGTGGTCTGCGGTCTTACTCTGACTGAACAATGCCCTCATTTGCAGTGATAACATTAATTCTCTCTGTGGCAGATTTCAGTGGTCCTGTAAAGGAAGTGAATCCTGCGTCACTGCGCCGCGCTCCAAGCCAGCAGCGCAGTGTAGGAGTGATGGGTTTCAGCCAAGGGGAGAAAAGAAGCAGGACTAACAGTCTGTCTCCATATTTTCCCCTTCAGTGTCTGTGAGCATCTGCAAGCATCGTTCAGGATGAAAGCATCGGATGGCGAATCTAGGCATTTCATCAGCCCTAACAGTGATAGACTGATTTTACTGACAAGCTTAGCCTTAGTCTTGTTTTGGCTCCATACCTGCTCCATCTTCTCTTTGCCTCAAAAAGGCAGAAATGTCTAACAAACCTGTTCTTGCCTCCGAAATCCCTGTATCATCGGATGCTGTGCGCTGAGTGCTGACCCAACCCAGAATGCTTGTGCGCGCCGTAAACGGTGTCACAGCAGAGTTGCAGTCTCAATCTGGCGTATTTTCAAAAGAATTCACAATATATTTAAATTTTTAATCTTCCTTTTGAAGCCTCTCTGAGACGCCTTAGGACTGAGTCCCGAAATTGGTCAACATATACAGTGGAATTTTCCAGATTAAGATGAAAAACAGTCATTTACTTTATCACTAAAGCATTCTTTTCCAGGCTGTTTGGAGTTACCAGGCCTGTCTGGTAACTGGGACACTTAAAACAGGTTCTTGGGAGATCTTGCGGTAAACATTTCATACTCTGTAGCATTTTGTTTGCAATGTGTCAAGTGTGGCGTCCCCATACATTATTTATTCCCAAGATGCACTTGACACAGTCTGTCCATAATATAACGTTTCAGTCATGAATATTTAATAAACGATTTAACTTCGCTTTTTATTTATTTAGTCATTAGAACAATTACATAAATTCTCATAAAAAGCCAAAATGTCAACTGAGTCTTTCCAGTTAACATACAAAACTGAACTCACGTCAAATGTTTGTTGTGATACCTTTGCATTGAAATCAAGAGGCAAACTACAGATGAAATATTTAATACACAATACCTATTTATAAAAGATAAAAAAACAAATCCATCACACGTAGCTGCCCTTCTTGGCATAAGTGTCTGGTCAGTACACTTCAAATCAGGAGCTGTAAAGATGACGTGTTATCAAAAATGTCTGGGTGCTGACTATACAAGCTGCGATCTTCTCCAGTTCAACTGGTCGAATTCCAGTTCCGGATTAAATAGACAGTGCCAAAGTCAAAAAATGTTCCGTGAAGATCCAGTGCTTTCCATTTCGTTTGATATGCCACAACACAGACAAGAAGCTAAAAGAATGAAAGCATCCTGCATGTTAGCATTATAAATAAATAATTTGTTCTTCGCAGCAAAAAACAGCACAGACAATACATTTAAAAGGAGTAAGACATCATACCTGTCCATAGGCTTATTGATAAATCCTGAATAATTACAGAGTAACGTGAGCATTTGTCCATGATTACATGTTGAATGTGGCGAGCTGACAGCTGTGACTGGATTGCTGAATTGATTTGTCATTTTCCAGCACAGGGGTAAATTATCCATCCAAGACATTACTTGGAAAATGATTCTATATGATATCATACCGGTGTGGGTTAAGGATCAGCTCCTTTCATGTTACAGATAACTGATCTCCAACATTGTGTTTTTCTCAATCGGTTCCTCAGGCAGGGGTTTGAAATTACCGTTCTTGGTTCCGTTGAGCATTAACGGGATTGTGATGACACCCCCAGAGCCGGGGTCTTTATCCACGGCCTCCCTCTCGTTAATCCTTTGCTCTGGGGGGAGCAGCCTGGTGGTCCCTGCCATTTTTCCCCGCTGTAGAAATGGGTTTCTGCCACTTTCTGGCTGTGTGCTTCCGTTCCCATTCTGTGTGATCCTGCAGATCTCAGTCATCTCGGTCGCTTCCTCTCTGTCGTCCTCGTCCACGGCTGTGGTTTCTCTCAGGCTGTCCCTCCGCTCCAAGGCCCTCCTCCTTTCCCCGGGATGCTGCGACTGATCTGTTCCCAGCTCCTCCCGGCAATCCACCTTACGTGAGGAACGGCACAGTGCTTTTCGAAAGCCCCGCTTGAAGTTGTCTGAGAGGAAGCCATATAGTATGGGATTGGCACAGCTGTTAGCATAGGACAGCACTACCACAAAGTAGTACAATCCTCTGAATTCCCCTGGTAGTATCAGTACCAGGTTTATGATGTTAAGGGCGTAGAATGGCAACCAACAAAACACAAACACTGCAACCACAATGATAACCATTCGGGTGACCTTGCGTTCAGATTTTTTGCGTTTGCTTGAAGTGGCACGAACCTTCTTTCCCGCACTGCGGACCTTGACCACAATAAACAAATAGCAGAGAGATATCACCAGAAGCGGGCCGAAGAAGCCAACAGTGGACGTGTAGATGATGAATGTCGTCTTCCAGATGTCTGCGGGTTCAGGCCAAATGATGTTGCAAGTCCCTGTGTCCTTGAGAACATCGGCGAAGATTACCACAGGCAGCACTACAATGAAGGACACCACCCATATCGTTAGG
Source organism: Mormyrops boulengeri (assembly GCA_026781065.1). NCBI lineage: Eukaryota > Metazoa > Chordata > Actinopteri > Osteoglossiformes > Mormyridae > Mormyrops > Mormyrops boulengeri. The sequence continues at coordinate 5,313,484 of JAODLD010000101.1, forward strand.
TTCACGGCCTTAGCTACTTGGGGCTTGCGCCATTTGCATGAGCGGATGGGGTGCACCACTGCCAGGTAGCGGTCGATACTCATCATTGTCAGGCAGAAGATGCTGGTGAACTGGTTGATCCCATCCACGGTCATCACCAGGCGGCACATGAACGAGCCAAAGGGCCAGGTGAGAAGAGCGTTCTGGACGGCCAGGAAGGGCAGGCCTAGCATGAAGAGCTCATCGGCAATGGCAAGATTCAGGATATAGATATTGGTGACGGACTCGGTCTTCGAATAGTGCAGGACAATGTGGATGACCAAGGTGTTTCCGCCAAGGCCAATGATGCAGACTGTAATGTAGATAAGAGGGATGAGTATGCCTGCCACGCTAGGGCCAAAACCACTGCTAGCGCTGGTGGCATTCAGGAAAGTGTCATTTAGGAAGGTTGGACCCTGGGAGAGGCTGGTATAGTGGGGAAAGGTAGTACTGTTCCCCCATAAGTCTAGGAGAGTTGGGTTCACATCTGATCTTGGGGGAAGCTCCATGGAGGTAGTGGGGGCAAGCATTGGATCTTCGTCAATGATGATCCATTAGTCCTGGAGGGGAAAAGGCAGGGGATCAGTCAGAGTCACACCAAAAAGGTCATGCGTTTCTTCTGTCATCAATCATTTTGTAATTGTGCGGCTGATATCAGTGATTGCATACATTTACAATCAATGGAGAATTTTTCATGGTTTCAGAGTCTTTGTGACCAGCTCTCGAACGATCCACTAAGGCTATGCATTGAAAGGAAAACGACAGAAAACACTAGACGGACATTTGAGATCTGAGAAATGGAAGCACTGGTGCATTTTGTGGGCCCCGTCTGTGGGTGTTGCTGCCACCTAGGAGGTGAGATTTCCATGCATGCTTATGGACTGAGATTTATTCCAACGGCCCGTCTGCTGCTGCAGCTCAAGCTGAACAGAAAAAATACACTTTCTTTGCACAGTAACAGCTTTTTTCAATAACCATTTCAAAATTCATATATTCCAAATCATCAGCTATTTCTGAATTTCATTTCCCTGTAAACCTGGTATATATACCAATATTCCATCCATCCATCCATCCATCCATCATTCATTACTATTCCGTGAATGGGATGCCAGGCAACCTGAGGTCTCACACTCACATACTAATGGCAATTTAGAGAAACAGCAAAAGTAAAAAAAAAAGACCAAGGAGGGAAACAGATTCTCTTCTCCATTTTCAGTCTTTAACACACTTTTGTGGCTGTTGATATACCTCGTTCCTGTGCTCAGCCCGCACCAGAATGGCTAATAATTCACATTCTATTGCCATTAAGGCTGAGTGCCTGAACACGGTGGTGAGAACACTTGGTGCATTTAGCCCAGAAATGGGCGGCCTCGTCTTTCCACTTATGGGGCTCTGCAAATTCATGCCTCCCAGTTCCTGTGGATGGAGTCACACGTTTGGAAAGAGCCTAGAGTCATTCGTATTAGAAGGATCATTTTTAACACGTGTTCACGCACACACAATTGCGCTCGGGATCAAACCGGGGGGAGGCGGGGGGTGCCAATAGGGTAGGAAAACAAGCATGCCCCATCTGCAGGTGTGTGCCGTCTGCGTACGAGCCTCCGTTTGCATCTTTTTAATACTGCTGAACGGTCCCTCGTACACCACGTGGGCGTATTGCTACAGTAATTGTTAGATAACGCCGCCTGATTTGGAACAGAGCGCCGGTCGGCTGGACTGAAAGCGCAATCAGGCCGTAATCGTACCATCTGGGACAGTCATTTTCAGACATGCCAGGAATTTGCCAGCATCACACAGAATTTTGAGCAGCGGAGACTGAGCATGGCGACACAGGGTGAACCAACTGCTTTCGGCAGCGATAGAAGCGGCAGAAACACAGAATGCGACGGCACCATCTAACCAATTAATGCCCAATTTGCACACTTTATAACCACCTAAGCCCTCGCTCCCTTCACACACACACACACACACACACACACACACACACACACACACACACACACACACCACCTGCCCAACAATACTCTCCACACATTTGGGATACCCTTCGGTTTACGTCTTGGCATAAATGATGGGGGATGCCAGTCTTTGTTGGTCTTGTTACTGGTCAGTAGTTATTCTGTAACTATAGTGAATGTAACTATAGTGAACGTAACTATAGCGACACAGCTCAGGCAGTGCCCATCCTCAGTTTAGTCCTTAAGGGTGAATAGATGTAAGGTAATGCATCAGCAGACAACTGGATAGATGGTTTTGATCACTGTACACTATTGATATCACTCTGGGACACATTCAAGAATCCTGTTAGCCCTGTTTTCCACCCTTTAAATCCATCCTTCCCTTTCATCCAAGACACAAAAGTCACAAGCTGTTTGTTAATCAGTGAGGGGACATTTATTGCATATACTGCGTCTGTCTCTTGTTGGAAAGAGGAGGAATTTTCTGAGAGAAATGTATGCATTTGCAAAATAAAACTCAAACATACAACAGTGGGATATGCACAGTAGAGTCTGTAGTGTACTATAAATGGAAACAAGATTTTTTTCATTATTATTAAAAATCGAACACACCTCCGCAATCGTGGGCTTTAAACTGGCACCCAGCTCTGCGTGAGCTTGCATGCTCCCCTTGTGTTTACACCAGGCTCTCTGCCAAACTCACTGCAGTTCAGTTCAGATACACTTGTTTGTATGTGGCCTGCAGCGGATGATTGATTCCCCCCCTCCTTTGCCTGTGATTTGTGGGATAGGGTCTGATCACCACAAGCTAAACGGGCAAGACCTTGGAGCAAACAGACAGACCTTTTTGTTACATCTAACATCAATGTCTGGTGAAATACAACGCTTTTAACACTTAACGCCCGACATAATAACACCCATTTACAAATTTAAGTCTCTCTTTTATACAGTATTGTGTGGACATTCCAACTGTTTAACTGTATTATTTACATCAGCAGTACATTTCTCCGGCTTCCTGTCACCCACTAAACAATCCAAACATTTTCCCATAAACCTGTGAAAATCCCTGGCTTATTACAATTTGTTCTCCATCAGAACCAACCATAAACTGCTATTATATTCGCACAAAAAAGGCTTTAGTAGGTACTGAGGGTAGACCGACCATGAAAAAGCCGGAACATGATGATGAAGTAGTTTCATTACTGTTTGAAAACCTTAGGTAGACATTTTAATCTGAGCTTCATGGAACCTCAATTGTGATCTGGACTGGCCCTGAAACTAAGCTACAAAACTCAAAACTGTGTGGCAAGTACTGACACCCCTATGGTGCTTTGCTAATGATCACATGGATTCTCAAGGAACAAAAAAAATGGCGTACAATTCAGTCCCATTTATCTATGTCCATTTTTATTTATTACTGTGCAGTGTGTTGTAGGTGCTCATTTTGTCTGAACACAATCAGTGCATATAGGATATAAATCCATCTTCCAATCATTTATCCAGGAAAGGGTATCTATGAGCTTAGAGGTAACTCCTGGAAGCTCACGGCACGACGCAGGGGACACCATAGATGGGATATTTACCTAACCACATACATTTGTACCTGGTGAGGCGCCTGAAGTTGTTAGAGCAGTGTTTCCCAATCTGGTCCTCAGGGTCATTTTGTGGACTGTCTTGGGGTCCCTGAGGACCAGGTTGGGAAACACTAACTTAGCGGAAACCTAAAGAAACAGCGGCAGGAAATGGAAGCCCCCTAACCCTGAAGGTGTGAAGTTACAGTGCAGGCAATTAATGTAGCACATACAGTCAGGGTAGAAAAACACACTGCTAGCACTGTCACAAAGGTGTGATACTGCGGCAACAGGTATGAATTGCTGAGGCTCGAGATGAAGGAAGATTGCAGAAGAACAAACAGGATGAGAAACAATGTCACCAACCATGTCTTACCCTTGCAACTTATCTACAGAAAAGACCAGCAACAGATACCTCCCCAGTGAGAAGCAAACCAGTGATGGATTAATGGCTGCCAGTGCGATTGTTTCCTTGCCCATATAACCGTCAAGCAAGGCCTTGCTCGTTGACTAATTAGCGCACCCTGAACTGTGGACAGGACAGAGCCAAACGGGAGCACAAAAAGGCGCTTATCATGGGTGGTCAAGCACTCCCCTGGCTGCCCCAGTAGCAGAGGTGAGCGCCTTGCCTCAGGCACTCTGTGGAAGTGTGAGCAGCCCAGATGTAGCTGCCTGACTGCCCCATCAGCTCTTCACTGCTAATTGCCCAGGAGGTCGTCGTCCTGCCCACCTACTGCATCTTCCGAGGAGAACTACCAACTCCGTGGCCTGTCCGTCTCCCCTTGAGCACTCCCCCACCCCGAAACCCCAGGGAGATTTTAACTGGCGTTACTGGAATAAACCGACATCTGTTTATGGAAAAGAATTAAAAACCCATAGGATACTTCAGGACATGACAGGGCAATTTTGGGGAAGGTGAAGTTTCGACTCCCAGAGGGCCAAACCTAGATCCAGTGTGCGGCAGTACAATCAGGAAAAGCAGAGGCTGGTCTGTGGGTAAAGGCCTAAGCCTTAGTGAGCGAGCGGGGAGGAGGACAGATGCGACATCACTGCCCACTGCACCGTTTAGCAGATCAGGAAGTCAGACATAATTGGTTTGGATTTTGTTTCAGTCAAACTCTTGATATGGTAATCTCCCTCACCCCCGTTCAATTGGGCTAAGTAACTAAATGTTTTAAGAAAAAAAAACATATTTTCCTGTTGCATGCAAAGAAGAAATGACACCAGGCATGGAAAAAAAAACAGGCACTGAGGACGAGGTGCGAGTTTAGAGTACTCCTGTGGCAGAGCAGCTGGCAAACCTCACACAGGCACAGGTGCGGACACTTAACGACCCGATTAAAAAAGCGGCTCCGCGCTCTATGCGGCAGGAAGCATGTGGCACTGGCTTCTGCACGCCACGGCTTTTGTGTCGCGAGCTTGATGGGACGTTCTGTTCAATTACGAGTCAGCGGAGCCGCGGATCCGCCAGCTATCTCTCTGTGCGCGATCACCTTCGAGCAAGAGGCACCCCTCCTTGTCCCAAATAAAATATGTGGGGAGGGCAGGGAGGAGGGGGCATGGGCTTGGAAACATGAACGACCTTCATTTTTGAAAGTAATGCCAGCTGTGTGTAGCGTGTCGAAGCTCAGATGTTGGGTGTCGCTTGAGCGTGTGGAGTGCGCTTGCTGGAACATCACTTGCAGCAATGTAGTTCAGTAAGGCTAAGCTAATTCAAGGTCCTCACTAGCCACACTACTTTTTTCTTTGTCTGTTCAGTACCTTGAATTTTCCTTGTCTGTTGTCATTTAACTGACCATTTCTTAAGGATTATAATCATGTTTAGATGATTCTAAGGGGCAAAAGACTCCCGTTTTCCATTAAACCATTAAAACTGTTTAGGTTGAGTGTAACTAGTGACGGAACAGGACGTGCTACATCTATTGTTATCGGGTGCATAGGTTGTTAAATGCATCTGATTTGCCAACCCTGGATTATTAAAATGTTCCCAGACTTCAAGAACACAAATCAACAGCATATCAATCTCAAACTATGATAAGCTAATCACATAAAAACAGAACAAGATGGCAGTGTTCTCGTGATGGCCACAGCGGCACAAATGCTAGAGCCCTCGAAGCAACAGGAAGTAACTTGTGCATGTGACATTGCAGTCACATGACGTGTCCCATTAGTCGTTAGCCGTAGCTTCCGGGAGGGACTGTCCATTCAGTGAGAGTCTAATGCAAATGGATTTTGTTGGAGTGAACATAGCAGTGGAAGAGGAACTGGAGTAAAGTCCAGTGAAATGGATGCACGAAATATGCTCTCTTTTCAGAGCCACAGAATGGCAGAAATTAAGGTCCAATCTGATTTTGTAAGTTCATCCACCATTCAGGCTTTTAAGTTTTTGACCAATTGCCTACCTGGAATTTGTTTGTTTGTTCAGTCCCTGACGGCTCTTGCAGCCTCAGGGGGTAGAAACAGAGACTCACCTGGTGAAGCCTGTGGCTATTCTCCCTTCCCTCTCAGCTTGCCATTCTCCACACGTTCTGCCTGTGTGTCATTAATCACTCCCCTGCCTGCTGTTTGATCACAGTAGGGGAGGCTGGAAAACAGGCCCAATGCTCCCAGTCCACACCCCGTCTTCACCTTGACCTGTGCTGTGTTCCATTTACCTCAAAAGTCAGAAGGTAGAGCTGGGAATGACGTTAACCGCATTCAGAGCAAGTAGCCAGGTTAGCTATTAGCAGTACCAGTTTTAGCCAAGTTCATTGTTAGCCATTGTTAGCAATACGAGTTGATAATGCATTACAAGGTATTTTGCACATACAAACACTGTAACAACACGTCCATAGATAGAGGTATGTGCAACTGATTAAATGAGACAGTAATATGCAGTATGAACAGTTAATTACTACAGCTTTTTACGGTGTCAAAGGATGCATGGAGCAGCCACCTTGAATTCTGAGGCTGGGGTTATAGAGGTTCATCTGACTTTCCGAGTCAGAATTCCGACTTGAAATTTCCAGCTAGGCACTAGGAAATTCCAAGACATGAGTTGAAATGGAATGCGCCATTAATTTCTTGTTTTTTTCCTGAATCAAGCGCCGAAACTAAATGCACTGTGAAAATCTGCTTAGCTACAACATAGCCTTAGCTCAGATCATCCGTCATAGAGTCTGTTGTTTTTGATCCAGGAAAATAAAAGATCTTATGTGTATATGGTTACTCCACATGATGTAACTAAGATTAGCAGGCCCCTCATTTTCCTCATTAAGAGAAGAGACTCAGGACCTGGAGGACCACTGGGGAAATTGCCGGAAAGCTTTAAGGAAAATGGGACGACCTCTGTGCACTTCTACCCCAAAACAACTGTCAAACATCAGACAGGAACCAAGGGACTAAATTGCAAACAAGCTGTATTAGACAATTTTTGGCAAAAATATTTGAAACTCTGCGAAGGGGGTGTTATCAGGTGAGCAGAGGCAGGAAGGCATGAGCCACCCGGATCGGCAGCAGGAAACGGAAAAACCCAAACTGCTGAAGGGACAGAATTGCAATTGAGTGAAATGCCGCTTCGACAGACTGTCAGCTGGAGAGAGTCGCGTGCCCGTGAAGAGGCGCTAATCGTTCAGGAAAAGCATGGCGAGTGTTTACCACAGCTGCCTGCTCTCTAATCTTCCATGAAGGCAGCATCCTGCAGAACAGATGCAGGCCCTAATGTGGATTATGTGGATAGGTCCTCGATTTTATGGTCAGATCAAGAGATCAACTGTCAGATCAGAGGTTCACTCAAGTTATTAATGGTTTAAGTGCATTCTACCGTCAGTTTAAGGACCCTATTCTCCCATCAGCTTGCAAGCTGAAAAAGTTATGTGATTTTGA
>JAODLD010000101.1:5320994-5331906 GCA_026781065.1 Mormyrops boulengeri
TGAAAAGATAGATGCAAAAACAAAATGTCCACTACAGAGGACACAAATGAATGGCCCGGGTCTCAGGAGGATATATTAACATCAGAACAGTATGCCCATTTCAGGTCTATACTAATTGGAGCCAGGCTGGACCAGTGGATACGATGGTGGTATGAAACCTCCATGGCTGTGGGTTTGATTCCCACCCCTAGATTTGGGTGTGGATACTACACATTCTCCCCATTTTCACATGGGCTCCTCCAGGTACTCTGATATCCTCCTACAGACTAAAGACATGTGGTTTAGGTGAACTGGTGTGTTTAACTTGCTTAAAGTGCATGAGTTTGTGCCCTACGATGGACGGGCATCCCATCTGAGGTGTGGCCTGCCTCGTGGCTTAAGTCCTTCCAGGAATAGGCTTCATAGTCACCTCGACTCTGTACTGGATAAGCAGTCACAGAAAAGCTTTTGCCAGAAAACACACATTCCAAAACCAAACAAGTTTGTCCCCTGATACCCAACTTTACTTCCAAATCTGCACACAGGTGGACCATCCGGTTGCTGCTAACGGACCTGTTTGCACATAACGAGCTATGCAACTCCGGCTGCCTCAGCTGATAATCACATCCAAATGGGAGTCATGGAGAAAAAGTGGGTATTTTATGGGGGAAGTGGGCTGGTGCTGATACATATGAGTCATGAAGACAGGTTGATGCTGGGCGGAAGAACAGCAGGTGGCTGGGGATCTGTGCTGGTAACCAAAAACAACGTGGGTTCAAATCTCCCAAGCACAGATCCACAGCTACGTTTAGATTTTCTCCACAAGTATCCTGTCAGTGGACAAAGTGGTAAATCAGTTGCTAGTTCTGAGTTATTTAAAATGTGAGTGTTGCTCCTAGTTCTCTGGATATGGGTTATGGAAAATAAATTATATAACAAATGCGGCTTGTGTTTAGCACGCAGATGTTTCTGGTGTCTCACTAAATCTGTTTCTCACACCAGAGCCAGACACAGGTCTGTCATCCTTCCCGGCTGCAACTCTGCTCAAATGTCTGAGGAGTTCTAAGCTGGCCATGCCTCGACCTGGGGGTGGGGGGGGGTGGGCTACACTGACACCTCCAAGAGGCCAGTCAATGACAACATTTATCACAGGGCAGGAGGCTTACGATAACCACAGCTGTAACTTTGGATACTGCATCCTATACTGACATGTTGATGTGCATCAGAACAGAACATTTTCTTTTTTCGTTAATAAAACTTAAATGTAAGCACAAACAATTTCATTTGATAATGAATCATTCTGCAATAAAATATCATTGTGACTAAACTGGAAATATGAAATAGTACACTTTTTGTGTATACTTTAAATTTTGCACAATTCATTATTACGATATCAAGTAAGTCCTTTCAAAGCACTAGAAACGTGAGAGGAAATTGACAAATAATAATAAAATAACTACAGCACGTTGTTAACGTTGTATAGTAACGCTATGTATTACTATTTAATACACGACTAGTTTAATACAAATTTAGTTCGGTTTAATAAATGTCCGAGATCCGGGATGTATTGCCCTAAAGTATAAACAGCCGGCGTATTGTAGCTTGTAAACATTTTTCAACAGAGAAACGGTTACATACGTCTAGACCGTCAATCGAGCACAAAGCTTCCCTATATATGATATACATTTCACGTATATTAGTTAATTTGCGCACGTGACTAAAACAATCGCCAATTTCACAGAAATGATCAAAGACATGTTTTTTTCCGACAATTACACCAGATTGTAAACTGAACTTACCTTTATCGGAATTTTTCGGTTTTTCCTCCCGAAGTGTCCAGGTAAAAATGCATGAAAATCAACTATATCAAAATAGTTGTATAATAACAACAATAATAATAATAATAATAATAATAATAATAATAATAATAATAATAATGTATTCTACTTAAAAGTGCTGTTCCTTATAATATGACACGAAAAGAAAGGTTGTGCGCTCCTAACTCCGCAGGTACTAGGGATGTCAGATGACTCAGTAGTACTACCATTCTTCGCTCGTAACCAGGTAACTGCTCTGTGGCTCGCGCGGGCGCAGGGAGTGGAATGCAAGGTGTGGAATTATCCGCTCCGTTTGTGAGCGCGCCTCTGAGTGTGTGACCGCGCCTGTATGTGCGTGGGTGTGTGTGTCTGTGTGCGCGCATACGTGCCTATATGCAGCGCGCATACTTGCATTTGCGGAAAGCGACCACGTGACGAAACTTGGTTTGCCCAATCCAGGTGACGATTTGCGTTAGTGCAAAAATGCATGAATAAAATGCAAGTTAAAATGGAGAGGTGTATTTGGGGTAGTAAGATTCCGAAGTGAAAACGGCAGTGTGACCTGTACTGTGATGAATAGTTTTCAAATCTGACTGATCTATATATTTCGTGCATTATCCGAATGATTCTGCATGCCCACGAAAGACCATGAAAATAATACCTTCCATTTTTGGCTATTTGCAGTACTTTGATCCAATAATTTAAATTGACGATAAAAATGTGGAAGTAATTGTTTTCAGACTGAGGTTAATGGCTCCAATTGTTTTTCTCTGCCTAGAGTTTAATTTCTTTTGTTTTCTTCCAAGAGTGATTTTGCTTCCCTAACGCTGTAGGGCAGACGGCAATTATTAATGTTAGACGTTTATTTGAGTCTGCTTACAATAATTGGGGTACAAGAGTTAATTTTCAAAAATTACGCATATTGTGGATAGGTGCAAATGCACGGGAGAACTACATTTTAATAGTAGTAATAACAGTTAATTTCTCACATGCGCATCACTGACGCATGCCATGCCCTGGCTTTCGCTTGCGGCATCTGTAGTGACGCCCACGCTGTTGAGTGGTTAATTGTTGATTTGTGTTTCGCGGGCAGACATTGCTAGAGAGTTTTAATTACTCAGTAATGATGTATTTAATTCTTCCACAAAAGACCGTCTTTTCTTTCCCTTACCCAATTTCGTTTTGGCGTTACACAGTGCTCCCGGTATCTTAGTAAGAGGACGAAGGTTCGAGTCTGTAGAGTCCTAGTGCTCCCTGTCTTGCTGTATGGCTGTGAGACATGAACGCCATCCAGTGACCTGAAATGAAGCCTGGACTCCTTCGGTACTGTGTCTCTTCGGAGAATCCTTGGGTACCGCTGGTTTGACTTTGTCCCGAATGAGGCACATTACCTGCATTATGAGGGAGGGTCAGTTACGGCACCATGGTCACGTGGCGCGATTCTCTGAGGGTGATCTGGTTGCAGGATCGTCATTGCTGAGGACCCGAGCTGCTGCACCAGGCCAAGGGGACGCCCACATAACACCTGGCTGCGGCAGATAGACGGCCATTTCTGGAGGGTGGGACTGGACTGCATGTCAGGCTAGGGGGTCACCAAACGGGATCTCAAGGTGTTTCATCATGTGGTTGGTGTGGCATCAAGCTGTAACAGTGCATGCTCCCCAACCTGACCTGACCTGACTTGACCTGACCTGACCTGCTACATTCAGAGCATTACGTTACCTCGAGACATAAAGATTTCTATAGCAAATTTCTATATATTTCTATAATGTCTGTATTTTGTACTGTGTTGTTGCATTGTTTTGTGCTTCCATATATATGCAGCAGCATTTTTGTTTGCAGTAGGTAACAAAAGTCTTATTTCAGTGGCTAATTATGTGCTTGTCTTGGTAATGCTCTTTCTCTGCTGCTAAATATACACCACACGCAATTACTTGCATTGACGTGCAACTCAGTTAAGCAAACTGCCTTCCAAATAATTACAATCTAACTAGCACTGCTTTCTGTATATGAATTGGTAACATATTGGGTTATAAATTACAGGATATCTAATCATGAGGTGGCAGGATGGTTCAGTGTGTGTGGCGTGTGTGTGTGGGTGTGCGTGTGCGCGCGCGCGAACACCCTGTAATGCACTGGCATCCTATCCCAAGTGTACCCTGCCTTCTATTTTCTGGGATAGGCTCCAAGCTCTGCATAAAGCTATGGAAGATGGCTAGATGGTTAAACTGATAGGTATTCATTGCAATTAATTATTTTTCAATAATTTGAGTGCAGGCAGAGGTGATGTAGACCCTCTCTAGAATCATGGCGGCCGGACATTGGAGCCTGGGCGCCTTCCACTGCAGGGCACTCGGCATCACAGCAAGGAAAATGCAGAGTCGCAATTCATGGAAACTGCCTGCCTTTGAACTGTGGGAGGAAACTGAAGTAGCTCACACAGCACCCACGCAAACATGGTGAGCACACGCACAAGCTCCACCCACGAGTTTGTTTTTTTTTTGCCACAAGGGTTGAGGGCATGAGGCGGTGGCGGTACTGCTCACTGAGCCGTGATTCGCCAGATGCCCAGTGGAGCCCCGTGGCCGATACCTTAGCAGCGAGTTCGTGTCACTGCTGCTGAGTTTGCCCAGTGCTATACATCTGCCAACAGGACACACCTGCCTGTAACGCAGACTATTACAGATGCAGTAACTTCTGTGGAAGGTAAGCCACAGGGTGACAACAGCAAGAGAAATGAGGGCACAATTTTCATAGTTGGGAGTGTAGGATTAGGCTGGAAATGATGATGAAAAATGTAAACTTTCATTTTTAAAAATGGTATCTCTGCATCTCTCTCCACGTTTTCCCTACCCTTCACTCTCTTCCCTCCCCAGGACCTGCTGTTTGTTTCTTAATAATATTTGAATGCATCTGAAAATGAAATTCCTGTTGTTTAAAATAATGTACGTGTGTCTGTGTGTGCGTGTGTGTGCGCGTGTGCATATGTGTGGCTCAGATATACCCAAATTTCCCCGTGATGTGGTAAAAACCTGTTATTTTGACATTGTGGGGACCATATTTTTGGTCCCCACAAGGGGAAATTCAGTTTTAGAAAAGTCTGTGACTGTAATCAAAAAGCTAAAAATGCTAAAACGTTTATTTTTTGTTTGGTTACTTACAGTTAAGGGTTTTGCCTGTAGAAATCAATGGAAAGTCCCCACAAAGATATGACTAAAGGTGTGTGTGTGTTTTGCTCATCAAACATGGAACAATACTGTACCTTTGAGAACATTTGGCCTTGCTATGGCTCTGATACATAACTCCTCTCTGCGCCAGTGAATTCAGTTTACGACCTTCATGAGCTGCCCTTTCAGGGTGAGCCTGTAGTCATGCTGGTACCCTGGTTACAGGGAGAGCCTGTATCTGTGCTGTAGTCTTGCCTGTACTCTGCATACAGGGAGAGCCTGTAGCCATGCCTGTACTCTGCATTCAGGGAGAGCCTATAGCCGTACCTGTGCCCTGCTTTCAGGGAAAGCCTGTAGCCATGCCTGTACCCTGCTTTCAGGGAGAGCCTGTAGCCATGCTTGTACCCTGCTTTCAGAGAGAGCCTGTAACCGTGCCTGTACCCTGCTTTCAGGGAAAGCTTGTAATCGTGCCTGTACCCTGCTTTCAGAGAGAGCCTGTAACCGTGCCTGTACCCTGCTTTCAGGGAAAGCTTGTAGTCGTGCCTGTACCCTGCTTTCAGAGAGAGCCTGTAACCGTGCCTGTACCCTGCTTTCAGGGAGAGCCTGTAGTCATGCTTGTACCCTGCTTTCAGGGAAAGCCTGTAGCCGTGCCTGTACCCTGCTTTCAGAAAAAGCCTGTAACCGTGCCTGTACCCTGCTTTCAGAGAGAGCCTGTAACCGTGCCTGTGCCCTGCTTTCAGAGAGAGCCTGTAGCCATGCCTTTACCCTGCTTTCAGGGAAAGCCTGTATTCCTGCCTTTACCCTGCTTTCAGGGAAAGCCTGTATTCGTGCCTGTACCCTGCTGTCAGGGAAAGCTTGTAGTCATGCCTGTACCCTGCTTTCACAGAGAGCCTGTAGCCGTGCCTGTACCCTGCTTTCAATTTCCAGTAAACTCAGCCGGGCAGGTGAACAGGGCTTGGAGGCAGATGGCGATGGGGGGCTAATTGCTACTTCTTTCTGAGAGGCTGTTATTTCTCTAATTTTTATCCCTTTAGACAGAGTTTATCACTTTTTTCTCAAATTCTGCCTTTTCCACCTGCACTATATGATGCATTTTTGTAATATTCCTGACAGAATGGCTTGGTAATTGCTCTGATGGCTGTCAAATATGATATAGCATAGGAACAAGAAGCTGGATTTGAAAAAAAAAGAAAGGAACTTTACTTATGAATATGGTATTTGACTTTCCCCCCTATTTTTCCTCATATAAAGATTTTCTTTCTCCTGCATTGCGTGGTGCACTCAGTCACCCTCATGACGACCTGCGGCAGACTCCATGTTTGTTTGAGTCCCACTAGCTATAACTGTTGTAAATGTCTCGTGTTTAAAAAAATTTTCCCATTCAGAATGTTTTCTACAGTGTGGTGCAGAAATACTTTGAGTTTTGCCTTTTGTATGAAAATAGAACATGCTTGGTTTGTTAGTCCATATGGGGCACTTTGCTATTGTTGCATAAATTAATTGTCTGTCAGTCATCTTATATTATTTATAATAACAGATGCCTTTGTCCTGGAGCAGTTGGGGTTATGAGCCTTGTATAGGGGCTTGATGGTGACATCACTCTGCCGATCACAGGATTTGAACCAGCAACCTTATGTTCCCAGACACAGCAACCTCTCCCACTGAGCTACAAAGCACTGTCTAAAAATGCCTAGAGGTTTATGCCTTTCCAGAGTTAGCAGTTCAGGCACACAATGATAGCGGCCCTTCATCACCTTAGATCCATAACCTATGTCCAGCGCTGATGGACTGCGATGTGTTTCAGTAGATGTGGCGAGGAAACAGACACTGTATTTCAGACTATAAGTTCTGTGGACATTGATCCTCACTTCCTCTGCACCATACCACAGAGGACACCACCCCCGAGATCTCAAACCCCAGCCTCTGCTGTAGACTAGGCATTACTGCTGGACATGTAGTGAAGACTGAACAAAGCTTCACACAGGCAAGGCAGTGGATGTCAAGGAATGTGACAGTCATCTCTCTGCAGTTTGTCACCCTTCTCTTAAGCTTTTGGAAGGCGCCACAGTTGTGGAAGACATCTGAAGAGTACCACTGCAGATTACAGACCAGCAGTTTTAGCACCATGAATACCTCTGGAAGGCTCAGCTTTAGTGAAGGACCACATGGACCCTCGACAGTTTGCCTGACAAACACGTTTGGGGGATGACGATGCACTAAGCCTGCACAGGCAATCACAGCGTCCTGGAGCTTGGCCCACCTAACAAGCAGACGACGATTTGTGAGGCTTCAGGACTGTGTGTCAGAGATACTGACGAACTCCATGAAAGCACCCAAGTATTTGGCCTCTCTCTCTCACACACACTCTCTCTCCCTCTCTCTGACACAGACACACACACACACACACACAGTCTCGGGTGATTCCTGCGTCGTCAGGTTGACAGTGGACATGAAAGGGAACACAGAACGTTTGTACAGAACTTTGTCACATGGTGCATCAAGAATTACTGGCGCCTTCAGTAAAAGAAGTGAGCTTGTGGTGTACTTCTGTCGTTCCAGGGAGCCTATTAGACCAGATCCAGGGTGGAGGAGGTGGGGTGGCTATACAAGCACCTGATAGTCCACTTAAACAGGAGATCCAGCCAGATGGACCACGCAGATACTCCGTATAAGAAAGGCCAGAGTAGGCTGTTGCTATTAAGATGGCTAAGTTCTTACAATGTTCTCACAGTGCAGAAAACAACGAGGTATGTTCTGCCAGTCTGCAGTAGCCAACATAGTTTGTTATGTGCTGTTCTGCAGCCTCATACAAGGGGACACAAGGCGACCGTGGGCAGTTTCTGAAAGGACGATGTTGGCTTTTTGGTTGAAAGGACGCTGCTACATGCATGACCACCTTCAGACCTCGCTTCACCTTGATGTGCCAAGAAGTGCTACTGGGACCAGAGGTGGTATAATTCTTCCATGCGAAGGGTCCACAATCATTCATGCCAACTGTAATTGGGCATTATTCTGAGTCATTTAATCAATGGCTAGACGAGGAAACCATGCATGCGGTAATCAGCAGTCCCCCTCATCCATCCTTATTCGTTTATGCATAATTGTTTTTTTTGTGCTGCCTCTATTGTTCTTGCACTCTTTCTCTATGTGCTGTTATGGTTCTAGCATCTTCCCGATTGTTCGCTGGCTATAAACAACATAATCTCATAAAAACATCTTCATGGTAGTATACGGATTCTATACAAGAAGTACTCGAGAAAAAAATAATGTATTATCGTATGTATCACACATCACTGAAGGCAGGAAGGGCACAATATGAAGCTTTGTTGCACGGCCAGCCCCTGAAGCTTGTTACCAAGCGACTGATGACTCGTGGAATTAGCGAGAGGGTTCACTGACCAAGGGATGAGCCCTTGTTTATTTTTCTGACCATGTGCAAAATGAGAGGTCATTTAAAGATTTCCGCTGGGAGCAAAGAAAAATACATTGCTAATTCGGTGACTAACTTTATTTGATGACCTTTTTGTAACTGTGTCACCACATTTAAATAAGCTGAAGATTAATTAGGCTTCTGTATGTGTGGAGCTTGCATGTTCCCACTATGTTGTGCTGATTTCCTTGCGCAGTCCAAACATAAACTTAGGTTGATGGACATCCCTGCAAAATTGCCTGTAATGCATGAACCCTGTGAAGGACTGTTATTGCAGCCAAGGTGTCCCCCAGCCTCGTGTCCAGTGCTCCCTGGAATTGGCTGCGGGCCCTCGTGTCACCTTGACCAATGGATGGCTAGAGGGAAAAAAAACATTATTTATAAAATTAGCATAGCTTCTTACGTAGCCCCATCATCACTGCCAGGCTGTGGTTTATGGACCTGGAAATGTGCCCAATGGATTGTAGGTTTGAATTCAGTGATCAGGAATGTCTGTTGCACTCAAGTAAAGTGACAACAAATTGCTGATCTGCTGAAAAAAACCTCTTTTCAACAACAAGCTCAATAACCATTAGAGAGGTTAAAAAAACACAATTCCGCTGTTCTTTTTGTGTCGGATTTTCAGTTCTGAAAACTTAAAAAAAAATCATTCGAAGATGCTGTCTAGTGGACAATCGTGAAACTGGCAGAACAGATTTTCGCTCTGGGGGAGGCCGAACCAGCAGGAAAACAAGGTGGCGGCCTGCAATCGATAGCTGTTTGCGGCATGGTGGCTCACATCCCGTTTTGCCGTTGCTGGGCCGCCACCTTGTCCGTGCCGGTCTCCAGGCCTCTCACCCCCCCCCGGACACATCAATTCTGCTACTAGGCATAGTTGTACCCTCACACAGCTAATCGTCAGCTGTCACGTTGCCTCAAGCCCCTTTGTAAGTCGCCAAAAAGCAAAACACTCAGACGAAATGTTTGGAAACACACACTTCTCCAGTGTTAGAGTTACACGGTCCACCAGAATAATAACAAATAAAAGCAAGACATGCAACAGAAACACAAGAATTATCCGGCAGCACAAACCTGGACTAAGATATGTCTGCTTGCTGATTAAATAACCCTCAATCAAATTCCTGTTTTTCTCTTAATATTTGATCTTCAAATATATAACAAATAATAGGCATAATCATAAGAGCAGGCTTGACAAGCAGTTGCTGTTTTGCCTGTGGTTGAGTATTCTATACCTGTGGTTGAGTATTCTATACCTGTGGTTGAGTATTCCATACCTGTAGTTGAGTATTCTATACCTGTGGTTGAGTATTCTTTGCATACCTACTGTAGGTTTGAGGTTCCATCAACCAGCAGTTGGGAAGGTCACGCTTTTTCGGTTATATGACAAACCCGTTCCTCTAAGCTGCTCTGCTCTGGCTTTTCAGAATCTAATGCACTTTGTCGTGCCAATTTGAACAGAGTGACACGCACAAGTCCTTGAAACCTGCAGTACTGCAGAGGCTTAAATTTAACTGTGTTGGAATCTGTTTCACCATTCAGGGATCCAGTTTTGTGCTTGTTTAATTATTGAGAGGCCTCAAACTTCCAGGGTTGAGGGTTCGAATCCTGCCTTGGCTCTGTGTGTATGGAGTTTGCATGTTATTCCTGTGTTTCATCTGCTGTTTAAGTACCTGCAGTTTAGGTGAATAGTGGCCTGTACTACGAAGTGGAGTTATTGGCTTATCGGGGTAACTTGTCAGATTTAATGTACCGCAGTTTAAATGGACTTCATATTCGTTCACTTACATTTTGCCCAGACTACCTTAAATCCGACAAGTTACCCCGATAAGTCATTAACCCCACTTTGTAGTACAGGCCACTGGTGTCTATAAATTGGTGTTCGTGCGTGAGAATGTTCCCTAGGATGGAATGACATCCTACGCATACAGTAGTGTCCCCTACCTAATGCCCTGCGTTTCCTGGTACACGCCCTTGTTCCAGACTAGCGGTTATAGAAGATGAACAAAGGGATTTAAAACACACTATATATATATTTTTTTTGTGGCCTTCTTCCTTTACAGATACAAGGATGAATGCAGGTGCCTTGCATTGATCATTCTGTTGACTGCCAAGTGTCTTTGGTCTAGAGATCGATTTGACCTTGGGGGGCGTACGGCAATCGCAGGGATGCGCATGTCACCCGTAGAAGCCCTCGCGCTACCCGAGCTCCGCCTGCGTCACAAGCGGGATCATTATGCCGGTCACGGGGAGAAAGAGAGACGTTAAGAGTGTCAGATTGGGTAACCTTGCTGGCAGATGAATTCGGGCTGACTGTTCGCACCGGAGTCTCATGGAACACATTACGGCGCGCGACTCTCGACTGGCATTCTGAGGAGATGAAATTAGGGATGCTTTCAGACGAACACATTACTCTCCAGTCCCCCCCCCCCCCCCCCCCCCCCCCAAAAAAGGGGGGGGGGGGGGTGGAAAAAAAAAAAAATTATTTTAAATTTTATTTTTTAAATTTATATAGAAATTAA
>JAODLD010000101.1:5331916-5346554 GCA_026781065.1 Mormyrops boulengeri
TGGGGCGTATTTTGGGACTCTCGTCTTGCATTTTTAGTTTTTTTAATTTGGTTTTCTTTCACACCAACACCTTACTCCCCAGTCCCCCCCCCCCCCCCCACACCACATTTCAGGTGGGGGGGGGGTGATAATAATAAAAGGTATTATGTATCTTGGAATTTCTAGCTGAATGGAGCATGTTACCGTCTTCACATTCTAACGAAGACTTGCCAGTCATCACAGAGAGCGATGGCCATTCAGGAAAGGCGGCCCGTTATGTTAATTCCTGATGACTCACAGTCGATTCCACGCTGGACCTAAGGGTCTCCTCTTTTCAGCCTTGTCAGGTGCGACTAGTTGTCTGGCTAATTGCTAAGCTCCTTTGTGCTGTCTTTTGTACTGCTGTTTTTTTTTCCCCAAATAACTGCTTTTAACGGAATCCGAATCGACTTTCAGACGTCGGCAGCAGAGAGGAGCAGCTGTTTTAATGATAGCTGCAGAATGGATGTCCTAAAAATACTAGCACACCGGCCGAGCTGAGCTGCAGTAATTGCTGCCATTGCATTGTCCCTTTTGTCCATCCAATTTAGGTGGCACTGAAAATGCTATCTGACAGTTTCGTGCCCGAGAAAAAAAATTTAGTCGTTTACCATCAGCTGTTTCAATTTACCTATAAGTGTGGCTGAACTCTCACAGAAGCTCAGCGCCCATAAATGTATGTATCAGATGTCTGGGTGTAGTGGGAAGGAGAGCCGCAAGCATGGCTGTCTTCCATTACACACCTGTTTCTGGACATAGTGACCCAGTCTGTGCAGTTATGATGTACCTGCCTGTATCTGAGGCAAATGGTGGAATTTGTTATTCAGGGAGAAAACTATGAAACAAATTGGGGCTGTCCAAATTGGGACATGGGGATTATAATTATGGTGAATTATCGCGTAATAGCGGGTAGTTCCTCAGGACAAAAAGTGGGCCATTCAGGGTAATTTATAAAGCATTGATGCCTTTGAAATAAACAAGGAAGTGGATCGGTTGCCCATGTAATAAACAAATGACTGGATTGGATACTCTTGTAATAAACAAGTGACAGGATTGGATGCCCTTGTCAATAAGAAGTGGCTGGATCACTAATTACTGGGATATTGCACTCCTCCTTAAAGAAATTCTGGGATAAACAGAAGGCATTTATAAGACATATGGGCAGTGCCTGATGAGAGATCCTGTAATATTTCTCTTATTGTATTCCTGCAGTCAGGACTGCAGGCCTGTACCCTGCATCCCAATGGCATAGCCATGGCATGACGTAGACAAGTGAGGCCCAGACTTGTACCCTGCATCCCAATGGCATAGCCATGGCATGACGTAGACATGTGAGGCCCAGACCTGTGTGCAGGTCTCTCTGCTCTCTATTGACATTTTCAGTGTGTCACAGATGACATCAAAGACAGCATCAAAAGACTTTTGGCTGGGAAATGTTTTTTGGGCTTTTTAGAAAGGGTAAGAGTGTGAATAGCTCACCTGTAGTAAGGCTGGTAAGGAAAAGAGAGAGAGAGGAATGGGAAGTCACCAGGAGTGGCATGATCTGCACAGACAGACTGGTCGCTCACATACTTAATGGTCACACAGTTCCCTACTCTCTGCATTGTACACGGTTACAGGTCTGGTGTGGGTGTTCCCAGCTCATTTCTGCATCACTGGAGGTTTGTAGTACCAGCCAAGAAAACAATTCCAACTTCTACTTAGAGACAGCAATTCAGCTTGAAGAAGTCTTTCTTTTAGCAAAAAAAAAGAAAGAAAAAGTAGGAAAGTAGGGATGCTTCCAGGCAAACACTCCACTGACCAAATCCTGCGTAGATCCAATTCCTGTTTCTGTCAACTAGCCAAGTGTAGCAGAATAGATGTGTCATGATCATGGCTGGTCTTTTCAGACGTATTGTGTGGTTCCTCTAAATTGGTAGTAAGAACCAGCCAATTATCATATGTCTATATAAGGGTGAACAGCGGTTGTCGTAGGGCCCGTCTGACGCTGAGTGCAGTTTCCACTTTACCTGACCTCCGGTGTCGTTGCAGGTCCTCGTAGTGTGGATCCTTGGTGGAGGCTACTATCTTGTGCATCGCTGTTGGTGATAGCTGGTACTAGCAGGATGTTCACAGGCTTGCTCCTTCCCTGGGTTAGGACGCCCCGGATCCGGACAGCAGGCTTGGGTTGGGGTTTGGCAGTTTGATAAACTGGTACTCTAATCATGCTGCAGGGACGCTGTTGCTGCTGCTCTGCCTATACCGCTGCTGCTTAGCCTACTGCACAGCTGCTTTGCATATACCGCTGCTGCTAAGCCTAGACCACAGCTGCTTTTCCTATACCGCTGCTGCTTAGCCTACAGCACAGCTGCTTTGCCTATACCGCAGCTGCTTAGCCTTCAGCACAGCTGCTTTGCATATACCGCAGCTGCTTAGCCTATACTGCTGCTGCTTAACCTATATCACGACTGCTTTATATATACTTATTCTTTTCTTTTTAATTTCCTTCTTTATTACACCACTGGCAGGAAGCCCCCTCCTTCCACAGCTGCTGATAGCCATTGCTTACCCTTTCAGCATGTGCTCAGCTGTAGTAAGGTGTTCTGTTTGTTCGCGTGTGTGACCCCACTAATTGTGTGTGTGCATTCTCTCCCTTGAATGTTTCTCACCAGCTCATGGCCCTAAGCAGGGGGTCCGGTTCCTTCATGTGATGGTTTCCCCTTTTTTGTGTGCTGGTTTCATCTGTACGTCACTGGCTTCGGCTCTTTACTGTTGTGTGGGTGTGTGTGCATATTTGATTTGCAGTGTCTCTTGCAGTGTTCTGGGATACCTCCCTTCTCTCAAACCTCACCTCTGAATATTATTCTGCCCCCTCTTGGATGGTATGTGGATTGTGATTGATGGTTTTCTACATTTATTTATTTATTTGAAATTAACTGAAATTTTGAAGGTGGCGTAGTCGGACTTGGGCCGATGCCCTGCAACACAACAACCACCTAACACACAAAGCATTGTCGGGCGTAGCAAGTATCTCCACCATCATCTGAGGTGCTTCAGAAGACACGTGAAGGTCTACAGGGCTAATCTCATCTTTGATGTATGTTTCACACAGGCCGACATCACCTCGAAGGACACGAGCTGACACACATGCACAATAAGGAAACCACATGCTCTCCTTGTTTTTAACTCTAGTTTTTGAGGAGAATTTCCAGAATTCAGAATGTATTGCAGTGTTTCACATTACGAAGAAAACACCACAGGGACTCCTCTGGGATCTTCAGGCTACGTGTTTCTGTTTTGGTCCCAAACAACATTTACAATGCTTATTCATACAAGGGGATGTTACCTCTTACGATTTGACTCAATAGCATACAGAAAAAAATACCGCTAAAGCTTCAATGTGTTCTGAAAGCCATTTTGGGGAAGAAAAACACTTGATAAAATCAAAGGGTCTTTTCATCTTTCATTTAAGAAAAAAGTAGTAGTAACCGTAAAACATCCTCCTTATCTACTGTTTTCACATTGGATCTGCGGTGACTTTGAAAGGGGCTGAAATGTATTGCTGTATTTTCTACTTGCTTTCCTTGATGTCAGTGTAACGATGCCTCATACGGTGTAATTCAGTTCAATCCAATTTACTTTAAAAGTGCTCTTTCTAACATAGTTCCTCCAGGGTGCTTTACATATGCATGTATAAAAATACTGTGCAAACAGAACAAATCAGAGAACAGAGCAGCGGAAGATAGGAACAAGTGCTCCTTAGCTCGGACTAGTGGGGGGAATCCCCTGGGGATCAAAGGTCAACCGACCGCCTAACCCTCCGGGGAATGCTAAGCATGTTAGTTCTTTGGGAGATAATGTAGTATAATAGATTTCACCCTGATTTCATCCTCTGTCCATGTAATGGATATGAGGGAAGTCAGCGTATTTGACATACGAAATGTAACGGGTACCAATCTGAAACCTATACATCTTATCTTACCTTTATCAAACCATTGGGACAGACCTTCAAACATGGTCTTCATACTGCTTCTGTGCTGTCCTACTCAACTAGTAAAAAAGATTTCTACTTAATAACCCAGACCATGCATTTTCTTCTAAGATGTAATTGCAAGATCTCTTCTGGGCTGTAGGCTTCATTTGTCAAACTCATACATTGTCCATATCTGCTTGTCCAATCCCTGACCTTGAGCCATAATTAAATATATGTCAAGCATTTAAAGACAATAACTAAAATACGGCAGTCTAAAAGATAAGATTTTCATGAGTATGACCTCGATTACACCTGCTATACCGCAGCTGCTTTTTGGACTGCAGATTTCAAAATACTGTAGTATAGCATATTATGGAATCAAGTTCAAAACTAGATATGAGTAGATACTAGAAATAGATCACTTCGCAAACTTCAGTTTCAATCTGACGGACAATCAGCTTCTGTGTGGTTTAATAAAATTGTCTATTTTGCACTAAAAATCATGTTTTTTTTTCAGTTTTAATGCTCATTCTCATTAGTAACTCTGAACAAACATTAGATTCTCGAGTGCATGAGATATTCCTACACGACGCCTTGTTTTCTGACCCGGATTTTTGGATTTTGACATTTTGATTGCCATATTGCTGTTAAAACTTCACGTACTACCTTGGTCTCCTAGAGGTAAAATGTGTACAAGAAACAAGCAGTGAATAGCCCTAAATCCTTGTAGTAGGGATACTATTCTGAATGACAAACCCTTTGTAATACAGTTAGTATACTTGTGAATGACAGCCTCCTTGTAGTAAAGTTAGTACTCTTCTGAATGACCGCTCCCTCGTAGTAAGATTACTCCTCTGAATGACAGCCTACTTGTAGTATGGTTAGTACTCCTCTGAATGACAGCTCCCTTGTAGTAAGATTATTATTTTTCTGAATGACAGTCCCCTATTAAGAATGTTATTGCTCTTCTGGAACAGGAAACACCTGCTTGTGAAACATTTGCACAGACTGACTGCTTGTACACACGACAATGTGCAAAAGCATCCCAGTATTACAAGAACATGCGTTTTCTCACACGTAAGGTTGGCTCAGTTTGAGTCAGCGCCGCAAATGCATGCAGGTGGCGTGCTAAATGAACCATAACAGGAGCAGTCAATCCGGTGATGAAGTATCCTTAATCATTAATAAGTAACGAGCCTCGTTTGTCCCTCGTTGCGCTACATCCTCACATCCCAGCTGGCAGAGCAGCAGGTGTGTCAATGGGCCCATGCTTATTATTGGTTAACTGTTAATGGATCAATGATTCACTGACACTCTAATGATAAGTGTTGTAACATTTACATAACATCACGTAATATATAACGGTGCTGAAGGGTTTCTATGACAGCCGTGTCCTTTGGATGCCTGCAATTTGGAACCGGCTTTGTCTTTGACACTGAAGGGCCTCTTCTGCGCTGCACGAGTAAACAAAGTGGTTTGCTTTTTGTCTGACCTCGGGGCTTTGGTGTGGCTCTTAAAATCGCAGGAAGAAAGGGATCAATGTGGAACTGCTCCATGAAACTGTGGATATTTGTGGTATTTCTCTATGTCGCAGAGTAAGATGTCCACACCTGGGCACAGTGAGGACATCTCCCTGACATCAGCAGAACCCAGATAGTTATGGAATGGACCAGAGCAAGGCATCATGGTATCAAGTCAGTCCTGATTGACACAGCTCCTTTAAGATATTTATTTATTAATTTACACAGTTTCTGATTAGCACAGAAGATAGAAGAAAATAAGTCCCAACATTTTATTGCTTTTTAAAATCAACCTTATAAATCAATTGTTTACGAACATATAAATTGCAGGACAATATTAAATATTTGGGTTGTGACTTGTATCCCACACATAATCCATTGATCCACCTTCCATAACTGCTTATCCAGTACAGTAATGCAGTGTTCATACACAAGTGAATCATTATCAATAACTGATACACACTGTATATGAATCCTTTCATTGCAGCAGTTGCACAGTGACACGACTGCCTAATAAACAACTGAATGGACACCTATCCGAACTGCTGCAAGAAATTTTTCCCCCTCGCTGCAGAAATCCAAAAGTGCAAAATTAAAATTAAAGTCGATGACATGAATTAAAAGTCAAAGACATGCATTTTGGCTAGTTGCCCTCTCTAAATTGCCATTCACACTCATGTTGTGTGCCCTGCAATGAATCGGCATCCTGTCTAATGTGTACCTCTGCCTTGTGCCACCTAGGACAAGCCCTGGAAATCTCCCAACCCTGTACAGGATAAGTGGCTTGAAGCTGGATGGATGGATTACAAATATTTTTAAAAATAATAATAAAATTAAGCGTGCATTTCTTGTCTATATGAAACTTAATTCCATAAACACATCAGTAGTGTTACCAGCTAATACAGGGTTTGTACATTGTCTACAGTTTTAATGGTTAAATAATTTCATCAGCAAAGTCCACAGCCTACTAAAACTAGTTTATAACAAGTACTCCACAAACTACTGAGCTTAAATAAACAGATTTTTAAAAAACCTTTAATATAAGCAATGTTGCCATACAGTGGTACTTGTCATTAGCTGGACCAATCATGTAGAGTAGAAGCTTGTTGAAATCAATATTTGCCATAAAATGGCAGACGCATGATCAACGCACCTGGACAAAAAAAAAAAAAACCACAGGAGGATGAGGTCAAGTGGTAAAAAAAATCATTCAAAATGTTTAATTTTAGCTTCACATAATGGTGCAATAATTACAATGTTCCGAGTGGAATACTAATGTGCTGATCATTTAGACAAATGTCAAGCAACACTCTGTGGGTACAGTTGGTTCTATTTGAAATATCCTGCCATCTTTTCTGTGGAGACTCTGGCCTTACGATGAAAGACAAGCCTTAAAAATGCATTTTTTCTTACTTTCTACCCCTGATTTCCCTGACTGTGCAGCTCAGTACTAAAGTAAGTTAAAGTAGGAAATTCACTTTAAATAATATTTTTGCCGATTCGGTTTTTTTTTTTTTTTCCCCTCTTTAAGGTGGCAGGCATAAAAGGAGCTAAAATTCAAACAAAGGGAGAAACTTTATCATTAGCCAATGATATGTTTTCACTCTGTGAGGGACTGGGGAGGGGGCACTCCAGGGGCCAATCAGCTTTCAGGTCTGGCCCCGCCCCTCTATGTTAACATTTCCTAAAGCTTGTAATCTATGTGTCTGTCGTTCTTACCTGGTAACACTTTCGACAATTTAGAGTGTCAAATTCACCTAACTGTGTGTTTGTACCACGGGAAGAATGTAGGATACCTGAAGGAGACCGGCACAAATGCAGGGGGGGGGGGCATGTGAACTCTGCAGACTGACAGTGGGGGTTTTTCCACAGAGGGTTGGAGGGGGGTTTCAGAGGGTTGGAGGTGTGAGGCCGTGATGCTATTCACTGAGGAACCCTGAAGATGTCTTATTTGTGCATTTAAGTCTTATCTACACTTCTTCACTGTCCACATAAATGCCAGGGAAGCCTAACCTCATGATCATTCAATCAATTAATATCATGAAATGGTGGCAGCCCCCTGAGAGAGCCCCCCCCCCCCCCAACTCACCTTCAGAGAATCAGGCAGTGCTTCCCCTTCGCCTTTGTGGGTTGGGGGCACAGCACGGCACGGATGGCCTCGTCGAACACCGTCTTCAGGCCTCGCTGCGTCAGCGCTGAACACTCCAGGTACTTAACCGATTCTGTACACCGGGGGGCGAAAAAGCCACTCAGGTGCCATACGGTCACTGAGATGGAGCACCACTTTGGGTCTGTTACTCTTCTAGCCTTTCCTAAGACTGCAGCATCATTGAGAAGGCAACTCCGTCTCTATAACCACCAGGGTACTTTCGCAGATGTAGGCTGATACACAGTAAGATACCCCTGACACACAGCAAATATTACCCTGTACTGGGTCACTGTGAAGTTGTAGCCTATCCAGGAAGCACAGGGCACAAGACAGAGATGGGTGGGATGCATGTGCTCATATATGGGAGGAAATCCATGCAAAGATAGGAAAAACATGCAAACTCTACACACAGAGACAGTGGAAGGAATCGACCCCATAACCCTAGAGGTATTTCCTGTTGTAAGTACAACCCACTGAGCCAGCGCCCTGACATATAATGTCAGGCTATATGAAGTGAACCAGGGTCACCTGACTGGCTAGCATGATTTCCTGAACTCACTGTCTAAGCGGAAATGGGACTTTTGACTGTGCGTCTTTAAATAGTCCAACTTCCCTGTTCTTTCTGAAATTGCCCGCACAAGATATCAGACAACTTCATCTTTTCTACGGACAAAGTTTGCAGTGTCCATCTTCACTCTAGACTTCCCTCACTGTGTGTTTAGATGGCATTTGATAGGCTGCCAGCATATGTAAGGTACCCAGCGTGATGTCTTATGTGCATCTCAGGGGCAAACCAGTAGGCAGGACCTGGGCTCCCCCTGCAACTTTGGGGGCCCCCCCTCCAACAGTATGCAAAACAATGTTGAGAATTAAGGTACTGATGTCATGCATACTATTTGGACTGGTGACACGCTATTTTTACAGTTTGTCTCCTGTTTTTAATGTATGCTGGGAGTCATAGCACGAAAGATATTTGCTGCAATACTTAAAACAATTTTGAAATGTAACGGTTTGTAATGTTATGTAGTCAAACTATGCTGTTGGGGCACGTATTTAACGTAAAAAGCATGCTTGTGGAATTTGCCAACTACTGCAGTGCATGATGGGTACTTTGGAGGCTACTTAAATTTTATGATTTGCAATTACTGCAACTGGTGTAGGCAGACCCTAGGTGTGAATTCGGAAAGTGTGGGGGGGAGAACAGTCAATTTTTGCCCTAGGGACAAGTGTACAATTGTCGCGCCACATCACTTTGGCCGTTGTTGCTGAATGTTTGCAAGATAAACATTTCTAAACACATCTAATACAGAAAATATTCACAGGAAAAAAAATGTTGCATTTCATATTTTCCAATGTACCATAGCTAATTGATATTCTCAATATAATTTATATAGTTAAATATCTTTTATGTTCGGCTATAGTCACGACTGAATCACAGACGGATATTATCAGAACTCTCGCTATTTTAAATAAAAGCTCAGTTTAATTAAGGTGGAGATATAGAACAGATTAGGAACACAACAATTTAAAAAGTCAGTCAACCTCATAATTATTATGCACATGCACAATAAAATGATATGAATTTTATTTAACATGGATGGAAATTGTATTAAGTAATTCTATGGCTTTGGTTATGACTGTAAATGCCAGCTGTCCAAACAAATGTAAATAGATATTTATTTACCTTTATATTTTAAATTGTTTGTAGATTTTTTTTTTTTTTTTATTAAAGCTTTGCCAATTTTCAGCTCTGAAAAAACAGGATTTCTTTCACCCACGAAAATAACTGTTTTCATGCGTCCACTTAAACTAGAATTCAAAGCCCTCATTTAGTGCTTGTCAGACACATGTTTTGTGAATGAAATAAAATTTGTGCTAAACTGCTATCACTTGAACAAACAGAGCAGTAAATGGACAGTCCTACCTATCTCCTTGGCCAGGGCTAGGGCTTGTGGGAAAGTGATCGGAGAGAGTTTCTTCTCTTTGAGCTTCTCAGTGGTTTCCTTGTCATCCCTGAGGTCCAGCTTGGTACCCACAAGAATGATGGGCGTATTGGGGCAGTGGTGTCGCACCTCTGGGTACCACTAGGGAGAGAAACAGAGAGACTGCTCAATAAGCGTACTTGACCATACTTGTGTTCTCATGTACCCATTTTATGCCATCTTCCACTGCCAAAGACCAGTTTCAGGACTCAATTACAGAAGTACAGGGGACGGTAAAAATTCCCGGGTGTCCTTCTTGCCCCTCCCCGAAAATCAAAGATGCATCAGTTACATTCTCTCTGAACAAGACCAATCCCATGATTCATTGCGCCCCAAGTTCATTCTTGGGGGGCAAGTCAGCAAGACCGCTCTTGCCAAGACAACAGATACGATGTTTGTGTTCTTGGTTCTGAGTGATACCCTGGGTTCTGAGACTCCATTTCTTCCCCACACGACGCCTACACGTTGTAGTATCCATCCTCTGTACCAGCAGTACAACTGGCATAAGTCTTTAAATATTCCTCTTACTGTCCATAAGGCAATAGACTGGCTAGCATATTAAAAATTATCAGGAATACATCTTTCTGAAAAGCTGTGCACTGACAGATTAAGATGATTAATACATTGTCCAATCTGTATAGGCGAATAAAACTGAATGCTGTGTAAATCATTCTGGGTTAAAAAAGCCCCCCAAAAAGATAGATTAATATTTTATATAACACATGGCAGTCGTATTTAAACATACCCAAGTCATTTATTAAATGGTGAGACCATGTAGTGTGGATTGAAATCCCAAAGATTTCTACATTTCTTTTGGCGTGTTGTCAACACCTGCCTAGACATGGCAGGCTACTGGAAGCGCACTCCAGTCAATATGGCGAATTTCAACAAAAACCAGAGATAATAACTGTAATCTGTCGCCGTGGAGAGCGGACAGCGCAGAGATTCCTCGGTCCCCGTCGCAGAACACCCGCATGCACTCTCTGAACTCACACAGGTCGTCGATAAACTTTCTAATCCTCCAAGCACCTCATTTCAATTCCGCCTGTGTTACCATGGAGACTAACTGCACGGGGAGGAGAAGGCTTGGAGAAAAAGAAATCAATCTGAGATTTTGTTTTGGCGTTAAAAAATGGGGCACGTGTGTTAGCAGGGAGCAAATTGGGCGTATTTTTCAGAATTATGTATTGTTCACTGTGTCGGCTGTAGTTGATTGGCTTTTAGTCCACTGATTTGCTGCTATTCTCAGAATTGTGCAGAAAATTTGAAATTCATAATACTTATTCCCGATCTCAATTCGAGGCATGGCTTCTCATGTTATTTATAGCTACAGCTCACTGGAGTTTTACTAACACAAAAATGCGCTGAGGGCAGAAAGAAAAATTATTGGTTCAGAGAGATAACCAATCAGGATTGTAGAGGAGGCGGGACCAAGCAATCGGACGTTCCATAAGATCTTATCTGAGACCAGGTAACAGTGAACCTGGAGTCTACCGTTGGGAAGATGGGGAACACCCAGTATGGCATGCCAGCTCACTGCAGGGCATAGACTCACTCACATAACTGCGAACAGAGACATGCCAACTTACCAAACTATGTATTTTGGATGGGGAGAAAATACGAACTCTGCAGAAACAGAGCCAGGTGATGCGTTTTAATCTGAAATCTCATTGGTCGAAAATACTCCCATTACTCATACAGCCAGTTATCATCTGCCTGTTAGAAAAGCTAAATCTGGAACTGTAACATGAGTGAAAGTGGGATGGGCTATAGCGTCGAAACCTTCCACATACCCGGAAAATTCAGTACATAACCAATATAGTTTTGTCTAATATTGCCAATGCTGGAAGTAAAAACTTGTCAGCTTATTAGTAGAATAATATTGCATTGTTTTTTTATTCTGTGAAAAACAAAAGATCGATTTGCTGGCTAGATTTAAGAAATTATAAACATGTCACAGGTTGAGTAAATAAAATATTGTGGCGCTCAAGTGCCGAAGAGATCCTGAGGCGGACAGCAAAATTCAGTTTTTAGCAGACTTATTGCGCGATCCTTAAATGGACAGCGGTAAACAGCGGGTGAGAATAAACACACACACAGGCAGGGGAGCCTTTAAGGAGTTTTCTTGGTTCGGCAGCTTACAGAAACTTAAAAAAAAAAAAAAAAAAAAAAAATCGCAAACAGATCAAAATAAATCCAAAAAAAACAAAATACAGAATAACCCTTACTTTACCTTCACTTCTGCTTACATGGCATTTCTGTTCGGTTCTTTTTTTAAAACTGGTGGAAACACAGGCAGGTTCTCAAAAAGCACCAAGTGAGAACCACCCAACACCGGCACCAGCGCCAGCACCAGAACCAGCTCCGTGTTGGTGGAAATAAGACATTAGTCTCCTGTCACATACCAGAGTTGTTATTTTCCATGCATCCCTTCAGTTGCACTTGAAGTCAGTCAATCACAGGTTGATGAGCATTAAATTACATTAATTTAGCAAATGCTTTTGTTCAATGTGACGTAAAAGTCTGAGAGCAGGGTCATCCAGTCCCCGGAGCAAATGGGGTCAAAAGCCTGGCTCACAGGCTCACAGCAATGCAATTGCACTGTGACCTTCGAGACATGGCCTCAGATCGCTCATCCACTGAGGTAAATACTCCATCAGGGAAAAAACACCCACTCACATTAAGGATTAAATACATTATACATTAGCTAAAACTGCATGCAATTTGGACAAACATCTGTGTTGTGTTTACAGCCTCTTTGTACCAGAAGGACTGTAGGTGCAATTATGCCTTTTTGTAGAATCGTGTTTTTGTTGCTATGGTATTACAAGAACATTATTACACATTAAAGCTCAATTTTGTTACACATGAAACAATTTTACTGCAAAAATCTGGCATGTTAGTCTTTGAACTATTGTTTCAAGATCAAATTTTTGGATGACTCCTTTGCTAGGTATATACGACAATATAGTTTACTGATCAAACCATTTCTTTATAATGCAACAGGACAATATGTATGATACCATTATTAATACTAAAACTATGAATAATAATACAGCTAAAGTTCATATTTTTAGACTGTTAAAACTGAAAGCCAGCTGGATGATACCTCAGCAACTGAGACCCATCTGGTAGTTTTGAGCTAAATACCCTGTTATATTTAAATAGGGTCAGCATGGTGGATTCAGGGGATGCTGGGCGTGCTCAAGGAATGCATGAAGCACGTATGATTATTACGAATACAAGTTTCCACTGAATTGCTTTTTCATGTTGTATAGCGTTTGGGTGAACCCGACTATCCTGTGAACCGATAGATCTTCAACAGAGTAAAACACACACCAAACTTATTTTGAAATGCTCCCATTGAAACACAATTTCTGGAAGAAAACTGTGTGCAAGTGTTCTATAATGGTGGCACACCAAGCCTTTCAGATGATGATTAATGCTGACCTTTTCCAACAGTGACTGTAATGTAAAGATATTTCCAAGCCCGCAGCACAATACAAAGTCATGAATATTAAACTTCATTTGGATTTTACTACCAGCTGATTATATTTCTATCTGATCGTATTTTTATTACTCTGTCACAGTCATTTTTCTGTAATGCATACTTTAAAAATCACCCTTAATTGCAATGGATGCTTGTGACCATTTCATAAAATCATTCGTTTTCCTCTGACAATTTAATATGCAATAATCAAAATCCATGTAATTTTCATATCCTCCTACTCAGCCTGCTCTTGCACTAAATTTAAAAAGTCCCCTCGAATCCTTTGCTCTGTCAGTGCTGAGTTTAAGCCTGTCATTTTTTCACTGGCTTTGCATACTCTGTCGCTAACTGCCCAAATTCACTGCGATGCGCGAGCATCCTGTTGGTAGACAGATCTTAAGATCGCCATGTTCCCACTGTGCATGCATGGCTTGTGGTGTGGTCACCAGCTCCAGGACGCCTGCTCTTCATTATAGTGCATAATTTACAGTGAATTTCTAGACTTGCAACCTAAAGAAACCATGTGCTCCGGTTGTATTCAGAAGAACTTCAGGAGATGCTGCAGAGGAGGGCTTCACTGTCAGGTTATACACCAGACTAGGCAGTGAAAGCATTTACTTACAGTGTGTCCCTCATGGAATCAGTCCAGTGGGAGGTAATTACTATGCCAGGGCTGTGCTTGCTTGTGCACAGTGACACCTACTGGATAGCCATGATATCTTTAGCTGTTATCTTTTGGTTTAGTCTCTGCAATATATAGAGCCATGGAAAAAAATGAAGAGACCACAGCACAATTTTTTGTTTCACTCATTTCTCAATTTATGGGTGTGCACCTGTGAATAATATATTTATATTTTCTGCAAACTCCAGCCTGGCTCTTCCCTTCTTCTCATTAATGAAGGGCTTCTTCCTTGCTTTATGAGACTTCAGCGCTGCTTCTAGGAACCGGATACGAACTGTCCTAGCAGTGCACTTCACACCTGCACTTAATGTTTCCCCATTCCTTTTGAATATCACCTGATGTCATCCTGCGATTCATGAGAAACTGTCAAAAAAGTTAACAGTCATCTCTGGTATTAGAAAGTCACTTCCGCCCTTTATGTTCCTGGTTTCTTGTCGTTCCCAGTGTCTCCTGCTTCACCTTATTCTTGTGTGCTGCCGTCTTAGAAATTTTGAACATGGAAGCAACCAGCTGCTCAGCGTGGCCTTCTACCAGCAGAACTACGATTAAATCAGCATTAAAACGCAAATTTGTTGAAAAATTGAGTGGTCTCAATTTTGTCTGCAGCTGTGTGTGTGTGTGTGTCATCACGTATGACCTCAGACATCCATGCGACGAGCGCTGACCTTGGCTCTGACGTTCTCGAAGGAGGCCGGGCTCACCAGGGAGAAGCAGATGAGAAACACGTCCTGATGGGACAGGCAAAGGATTTTAGTGCAGCGACGCACATGCCGGGCTCTGACGACATCTTTCACATCAAACCTTCGGTGATGTTCAAACTGAAATATGTTTAACTGTGCTTAACC
>JAODLD010000101.1:5346654-5366177 GCA_026781065.1 Mormyrops boulengeri
CCCCCCCCCCCCCCCCCCCCCCCCCCCCCCCCCCCCCCCCCCCCCCCCCCCCCCCCCCCCCCCCCCCCCCCAGTCTTGGTGTTTCCAAACAGGCGGCTAGTAAATGACTAGACATGCACATGAAAAACTTAAGGTTATTGGTTCAAGTCCCAGAAGGGGCCCTTCTCTAATACTTAACCTTAATTATTTAGCTGTATCAAGAAAAACGGAGTCAGCAAAGCAAACAGCAATTAATAAGCTGAGCTGATTTTTATGAGACAACAGTGATCTGAATCATAAAGATGAGAGACTTTACTGGGCTGAGCATCTGGAAAAGGGCACTAGTGATTTTTCTTCTGTTCCCTTCTCTTTTAGTTTCAATGGCTTTGCAGTCACATGCACTTCTGCTACAGTGTGAGATCCAGCCATAGTGATTTAAAGGAATCCTAAAATAAAATCAGGTTGGTTTACCTGAAGGTGAGATCCATGGTTCTGTACCAGGGGTACCTGATCCACAGACAGCCGGTGTGGGATGACCTCTCAATCAGCCAATAATAAAACAGTGGTTCTCAACTCCAATCCTGTTATTGGCTGCTTGAGAGGCCATCTCAAAAACCTGCACCCCCGGCTCTCTATGGATCAGGGTCCCCACCCCTTGTCATGATGCTGAGGTGTTGGACTATGTGTCCTGGTAAATTATTAGAGGGGAAACCTTCTAAAGACAGGGGAAGGGCTTTGAAACCGTTACCGTCTGGGGGTAGGACAGCGGCCTCAGCCTGTCGTAGTCCTCCTGGCCCGCCGTGTCCCACAGTCCCAGGTTGACTGGCTTACTGTCCACCATGACGTTAGCCGAGTAGTTATCAAAACTACAAAAGGACAACAGAAGAGAAACATCCACGGCTAAAACTACTGAAGGTGTCAGAAGGAAGGAGTGTAACGTAGCTCTTTCTGGGGAATTTCAGCTGAAGTACAAATAGCTCGTACTATTCTGTATTACCACTAATACTGCACATGCGGTCTATCTGTGAAATCACACTGAAGATGTAGACCACAGGCAGGCAATGTCAGATCCCGCCAGGCCATGGGAAAGCTGCCTTTCATTCCCAACAATCTCTTAATTACCGGCCTTCACTGAGCTAACTGCTAGAACCGAATCAGATTGAAACTTGAACATTTTTACTCATGTTAAGTGAAACTTAAGGCTGTGGGAAGCATCATGCATATTCATGCGGCCCTTTCCAAACACACGGGGCTATTTTCTCTTTTCCCTTTATAAATAAGATATGTTTATGTTTACATTCATACATTGTCTATACCAGCTTGTCCTATTCAGGGTCGTGGGGGTCCAGAGCATATGCCAGAGGCTACAGGCACAAGGCATGGAATAACCCAGGATGGGGTGCCAACCAGTCACTCACACACCATTCATACACACACACACACACATACACAGGTTTCTAATTATATCTTTGTGGGGACTCTCCATTCATTTCTATAGGGAAAACTAATACCAACATGGCGACCTTAACCCCTACTCAGCCTTAACCATAAGTAACCGAATATGAGATTCTTGGCATTTTTAGTTTTTTGATTGCATTCACAGATCTTTGTGAAGACCTGAAAAATGGTCCCCACAACGTCAAAATGACAGATTTTTATTACATTATGGAGAATACACACACACGCACGCGCACGCGCGGGCAATTTGTAATCTCCAGTTCATGGTAACATTTTTGGACTGTGGGGGGGGAACCAGAGAACCTGGAGGAAACCCCACGATGACACGGGGAGGACACACAAGATCTGGGATGGAAACTCGAACCACAGTCCTAGAGGTGTGAGGCAACAGCGCCACCTGTTTGTGTTTACACACATAGCTAATTCTTTTCCAGTTATTCATTAACCCCGTCCACCACATTGCTTTAACGCTGAATCAAAGAAGCAGCTCTTTTCCTGGGATCGTCTGTGCACCATCAGTGCCTGTCTGCCGCATCCCAATGGGAAGGAACAAAACAGCGGTATCACAGGCGCAGAAGCCTCGTTTCTCCCATCGGTTCTGGCAGGTGCTCAGAAATGCGACGGCTCTACTCACACGGTGGGGATGTACTCGCCCGGGAATGCATTGGTGGTGTAGCTGATGAGAAGGCAGGTCTTCCCCACGGCGCTGAAAACACACAGGAGAGCCAGCGGCGCTCAGATGTGCAAATGCAGGCGCACACACTCGTGCACAAACACCACTCTCACTTTAATGCTACATGGAGTTCCTAAACACTCAGACACATGACAATATTTTAATTCTATTGGTTTAAAAAATCTGGCGAAAAGGTTAAAAAAAAGTGCATTTCCACATGATCTGTATATTAGCCGTTTTCATTTGGGGCAAACTCACAATATGATCTGTTCAGCACGCACACATGCGCAGACACATAACCACACATTTGTATTCATATCTTTGTGGGGACTCTACATTCATTTCTATGGGCATAACCCTAATTCCAACTATGACGCCCTTAACCCCTACACAGCCCTAACCTTAAACATAAGTAAACAAAAAAGAGTTTTTGCATTTTTAGTTTTTTGATCGCAGTCACGGATTTTTGCATTTTTCCCTTATGGGGACCAGTTCCAAAAAACGGGTATTCATTACATTGTGGGGACATTTGGTCCCCACAAGGTAATGTATATCTGGACCACACACACACACACACACACACACAATCTGCGGGTATGTAAATGCACAGTATGCTGGTGAACACGCACCTACCGTCCTTCCAGCTTTATTTATGCATATTTCAGCCTTACGAGACTTCAGTTAATCACAAAAGAGTGTACACTTGTTCTTACAGGAGAAGTTTGGCAGCAAGAAAAGGAAGCACATTCTTTGGAGGCTGACGGTAACAGACCTCAGGGAAAGAAATATACCCCGGGGGGGGGGGACTCCGTGTAGCACTGCACCCTCACACCTGTGGGGCTGGGAGTTTGAGTACTGCACAAATCTGGATGGACGTGCGGAATTTGCATTCCCCCCCATATTGGAACTGGTTTCTTCCTACAATACATATCCATGATATGTGGATTATTGTCTCTAGACTGACCTTTGTGTAGAAGTGCCCGGGAACCCCACAGAGGGTATGTCCTGCCTCAGGCCCTGTGGCATGAGCTCATTGTGAGCCTGCATTACATAAGAGGTCTGAGGAAGATGAGCAGGCTTTGAAACAGAAATACATCTTCCAGATGACAAGCATCATTTTTGAGAGGCACATTGCTGATATGAGCATCCTTCTATGTACATCAGTAGGAATGTTCCGTTTCTTCAAAAATGGATTACTATGTAGGCAGATGTGATCTTTGATGCTTTCAAGGATTTAAAGTCTCCTTGTACTTGGCCTCCAAGCATAAACAGTTGGGAAGGAAGCTTACTTACGACCCTCAGAAATCAATGAAAAATCACCATTGTTTAGTCTTGTATATCAGTGTTTCTCAACTCGTTCTTCAGTCCCCAGGTGGTCTACATTTTTGCTCCCTCTCGGCTCCCTGCCAGACAGTAATTGTTTTTGCTAAAAACATGGACCGTCTGGGGGTCCCCGAGAACTGGTTTGAGAAACACTAATGTATATGAACACAAGAACATGTATCAATGGTTTTTCTTACCGAAAAGTTAACATTCCTTGTTTGAGTCTGAG
Organism: Mormyrops boulengeri; assembly: GCA_026781065.1. NCBI lineage: Eukaryota > Metazoa > Chordata > Actinopteri > Osteoglossiformes > Mormyridae > Mormyrops > Mormyrops boulengeri. Next base: position 5,350,317 of record JAODLD010000101.1, read on the forward strand.
AGGCAAACAGGTCAAGACAGGAGAACAGGAATGTGGTGCTGAAAGCATTTTTACAACATTCAGAGAGAGATTTCAGGTAACACTACTTCAGGAGGCACAAGCAACTCAGTTACTACTGAATTACAAACAAAAATTAAATGCATGAAATACATGAAGTTATGATTGATTAATGATGAACAAACCTGGGATCAGTACATAACTAACACTTAATGTATTATTAACCAGAAACTAATTACTACTACACTATTTGTGTCCCCTCAAGTAAAGTGTTAGATTTTACAAATGACAAGATATGGCAACACAAACCAAGTGGCTAATTTCCATCATAGAACACTTTTCAAATTTTGTAGGAGTGAGAAGACCAACTTGCCAAAAAAAACGAAGAAAAGAACAGAAAGGCTTTGGTTTGTTAGGAAAAGCTCCTTCTGACACCCCCTAAACTCAGGAGCATGTTACCATGGTGACACCATCCCAGAATTAGGCGAATTCCTTCACGTGACTGAAGAAAGTATTTATAAATAAATAAAAAAAAAAAAAAAAAAACACACACACACACACACACACACACACACACACACACACACACACCTTCCCCTGGAAACATTCACTGTCAAACAATTATATCCTACCCAGGTCAGCCTAAGCGTCACAGCACCATCTTTGGTGCAACATGCAATAAATACTGCGCTCATATCTTTGAAAATGGTATCAAAATTGTCATGGCCGAGGATCCTTGAAAACTGAAAACGACGTTAACCTTGGAGAGCTTCCCTCTGATCCTAATGTAGTATATACATATTTTTAAAACATCACATATTTGAAATTAGTGTACAGTGAACCGATTAGTCAAACTTTGCCTCTTAAGGCAACTATAGTCCCATTCCAACTAAAAACATGCAGGGATACGTCAGTATGAGCCTCTAGGCTCAAAAAAAAACAAACGCATGCCTCTTCAGAACCTGAGCAGTAATGACGCACCCACTTAATCAACATGACCTCAACAGAACAGGATACCATCTGTTTACCGTGGGATACAGCTATGCTATACTGTGGTACAAGTTGTACTCATGGCCTAGTTGGGAACCAGCACAAACGTGTCAAGGTTTGAAACGGGCCAGGTTGTGAAATTACAGTATGGTCACAGGTCAACTTTTCATAAGTATTGTATAGTGATTAGGGTGTGTATATTACGCAATCTGCACTCTTTGGCCAAATAAGTGCGTCCAGTGTTGATTGCAGATTCTCCCCAATCCATAACTCATGATGCACAGCACATCCACGGTTCATGCCGCAGCTTCCAGGTAGGTCAACTGGCCTCAGAAGCAAAAGGGGAACTATGTTATCTCCTCCCGAATGTCAAAATCAAAGAAGGAACTAACCTGCTTCAACACCAAGAATAAAAATGAGAAACAATAAGGAAACGAAACACACAGCTGTTCTTCATGCCATCTTAAGTCTACATCTGACGAATTACTACGCATCGCCCCTGAAGATTTTCCTTGCTGTCAACAAGGGCGTAAATTTGGGTATGGATGGTAGGGACATGTCCGTATTAACATGGTTTGAAATACCATGTGTGTTTAGGGGACAGGAGCTTCAGGGCTGATTTGGTCTATCAATGTTGAAAGCAAACCCACATCCTTCTCTGAGTATTACCTTTGTGTTGTGCACGCAATCACTCTGTATGTCATTTTATTCAAGGGGAAAGGCCACAATCACTTCCCGATTTTAATAAATGGCCACTGTTCTAAATGGGATTTGACACGTTTTTCTGCTCAGTTTCTGGTAAAAATTAAACACCAATGTAAATTAAGCTGTATCAGCAGCAGACATAAAACATTATTAGCTAGACTGGCTTTGGTTGCCTAAGTTTTCTGTGACTTTGTTCCATGTTTCTTCACTCCCTTATATGCAACGTCCCCTTTTGCAAACCACCATAGATTTTGTAGAAGGTTTGCCATCACATACATTTCAAGGCAGGTTTTTCAATAAAATGCAACAGTAAATAAACAAGAACGGAGGTGGGGGAGAGAGACAAAAAAGGGAGTAGAATTTCACATTTCAAAACAAGGCTTTGAAAAAAAAAAAGAGTGCAGATCTGGATCGGCCCCTGACCTGCCCCTTTGTCATGTCAGTTCCCCTAGTGGCCAGCAGATGTTGCTGGTCATCTCAGTGTCTTTGACCTTTGTGTACTTTCCTGTTCCCATAGCTGCCGTGTGGATTGATGGGTTGAGCGGATGGCTGCTAATTCATACTCCCCTTTTTATTGTTGTGGGGTCAAGTCCAGCAAAATAGTCATGTCTTGTAGCCCTTGAGCAAGGCCCTTAACCCCCCAGCTCCATGGGCAAGACTGAAGGTGGTGGCTCTTCACTGCCAAGCTTGCTGTCACTTAGATATGTGACTGCGTGTCTTGGAGCACAAGATGGGGCAGGCAAAAAAGGAGACTTTCCCCACCAGGACCAGTATAATTATTGCACATTCGACTTACATGCCAAATTGCACAATTTTCCCCCCACCAATTAGGTGGTAACTGTATTTCTTAACGTCAATTACATTTATTCAATTTACGTCAATTTATTTATTTCCCATTTGCAGTATGACTAACATTTTCTGTGACATAACAGTAGGCACTGCAACAGTTGCAGCAAGTGAGCCCCTGAACTGTGGCAGAGAAACGCGATTCTGTCCATAACGGGCAGTCGCACGTTCGTGAACTCGACTGCTGCCCAGACCAAAAATTTACAGAATAGTCTCTGCTGGGTCAATATAACCCATATATTGACTAATCATATAAAATTTAAACGACAAAAAAAAAAAAAAAAGAAAAAAAAGAAAGAAACTGATAAACTGACAATAAGGAACATTTCAGCCTATCACATCACAGAAACGAATGCAATTCCAACCAATCATATGGTAGCTTTTTATGACCCAACCGCCTAGGAGTGCTGCATGCCTGTGCAAACTGAACTGGGAATACAACAAACTTATTTCACCGCTTGAAACACTGCTATTCACTAGAACATACAGAATGCAAGTGCTTACAGTTACAAACGCCAGTAATTAGGGTTTCCTCTTTCAAGCTGAAGGAATATGGGACAAATTGCATCTCATCCTGGCTGAAAATGGGACACTGCATTTCTTTGAAATTTTCACTATTTTCTATGAATGCACACAAACTGGTCTTCCTCTAACCTCGCTCTCTCAACAGATTTCTTGAAGGGAATATTTAAAGGTGTTATGGCATGGTGGTAGGGTTAAACAGGCTGTCTTTAATGACACAGATTTAACTGTTGTAGTAATGACACATTATACAGTAATAATATGGAAAATTTGTATATTATATATAACGACCTCAGCAGTGAGTTTTGGAGGAGTTTGACCAGAGTGTGAAGGGAAAGCGGCCAATCAGTGCTCAGCAATGGAAACTCCTTCAGGACACCTGAAAAGCATCCAAGGAGGCCACCTCATGAAACTGGCATAAAGGATACAGTAGGGTGCCAGGGTCAGCACCCATCCGTCCCTGCCTTTCATGGCTCTTCCTCGCTTGGCCAGCAGGTGTTGCTGGCCATCCTGTTATCTCCTGTCTTTGTACTAGACCCTTGTGTGTTTCCACTACCCCCTGGAACGCCACTGAGCTCAATGGGCTGTGTGTGGTACAGAGGCTATAACCCTGCAGTTGTGGGTTTGAGAGCAGCCTCACCTGCTTTGTTTATGGTTTTTCCGTTTAGTCCTAGTCTTTAGTCCATTGCTTCCCCATTTTGGTTTATCCTTTGTTTAATATTGTTTATTCCCGTTTACTTAGTCCTCGCCGAGTTGTGTCCAAACTTCTGACTGGTATTGTATATACACAATATGTCTATAAATGCCCCCCCACACACACACACTTGTGAAATTTAGGGGGGCCCAGCTGTCTTTTCAAGGGAGACACCATGACACATACAATTTGGGAAGAAAGAATATAGAGGCCAGGTGTTTAAGGAAGCATTTTTTTGTACGCTGATAAGAAACAGCAAATAATTAGTAAATTATTTACTCACTCACTGAAATCCGTCTAAGCCAGGGGTGGCCAATCTTATCCAGAAAGGGCCGGTGTGTGTGTGCAGGATTTTGCTGCAACTGCCTAATTACATTACTAATTAGAGGACTGATTGGCTGAAGCATCCTCACACCTGGGTTTGACCAGCTGACCTAAAGGTTACCCCAAAAACCTGCCCACACACACCGACCCTTTGTGGATAAGATTGGCCACCCCTATTATGTTCAAGCTGACCGATTTCTTATAAACTCATCCGCCCAAACATACTTTATATAGCTTACCCACCCTGGGAAAACACTGATACAACATTAATCAGATATAAAATGTCATTTGTGTAACAGAGTACCTGATGGAAGCCACCAGTAAAAAAAAAGATACTCTACTACAGCAGGGGTGGCCAATCTTATCCACAAAGGGTCGGTGTGTGTGTGCAGGTTTTTGGGGTAACCTTTAGGTCAGCTGATCAAACCCAGGTGTGAGGACGCTTCAGCCAATCAGTCCTCTAATTCGTAATCTAATTAGGCAGTTGCAGCGAAAACCTGCATACACACTGACCCTTTGCGGATAAGATTGGCCACCCCTGCTCTACAGATTTAAGAAAAGAAAAAAAAAAAAAAGTTACACAGTGACATGAATCATTTTCTGGTCGAGCTAAGCTTCTGAAACTTTCCGAAACGGGAAATTTGATGGACAGAATGTTCACACGGAAGGATGATCGGACAGTGATCTGACATTTGCGGATAAGTTTGGCCACCCCTGTTTTGAAGCATGCATTTAAGCAAATCAATGAAAAGAAAACCCCTAGCAGATATTTAAATATTCAAACTTATGTTCGTATAATCGATATATTATTTGCAACAATTAAAAAAAAAACAAAAAAAACTTTTGTACATTTTCAAGAACGGGTTGATACGTCAACAAGTACACATTTACCTGAACTAAAATAAATGATAACACTTCACACAAATAATGTAGTAGTACACTCTCACTTAATGCATTAATTAGCCAAAAAAACTATTAGTTACGTACTAATCCCATTGATCGTTAATCATTAATCAGCCATAACGGTTCATGCATTTCATTTACTTACAGTATTTGTTTATGATTTGTACTTGAGTAGTAACCGAGCTACCAAGTTATTTGAATCCCTTCAAGTAAAGTGTTCCCAAATAAATCAACGATTAAGCAGATAATCTTAGGAGACTTACCCATCACCCACCACTACACATTTAATAGCTTGCATCTTCTCGTATTCAGCAGCTGCGCGGGACTGACGGAAAGCAGAACCGTGATCCTGGCGTGGAGGAAATACGTTTTCTGTGCCTCCCCCCAAGTTTTTTTTTTTTCCTTTTGCTTCTTTTTTCTGTTTTCACGTCTGCCTCAAACGGGTTGCCAAACGCCACCAGGTATGTTTCGTTTCCTAAAACACCTACACTTATACTTCCCGCAAAAACATTTAAGCAGATCGCATTGGGCGGATGAGTTAATAAGATTAGTGTTCGCAGGTACGCGCTTGATAAGTCGGTTTTTATATAGAGATGTAATGCACATGTATCGCCACAAGATGGCTATAAAAGACTATAAAATATTGAAATGATTCACCCCGTGAAGGTTTGAAGGAATGCCCTTCAATCACGAAACTTATATCGTGGAGAACAACCGTGTTGCTTGTAAAACGTGTATTACTATCATTATTATTCATTAGTTATTTATTATTATAATTGTTTTTAGGACTACAGAGTTATTTGTGTTTGTATGACAATTATACCACGAAATTTCACACCTGTGCGCTCACCCTGAAGCTATACAGGCGAAGAAATACTAAAAATAATTACGCACTTAAACTATGGCTATGAAAAGATTCAGATGCTTAAGAATGTATGAAAAACGTTTTTCCCTTAAATATGCTGCTATTATGAATGGCAACATTGATCCTATACAAACTTGTTATTTTCTGTTCAAACTCCTCGTAAAGCTGATCGATCGGCTGTTGGCAATATTAAAGACAATGATTAAATAATTAAATAATCCGCGACACTTGTGTGCCCAAAGAGCACAGGACTTGGGGAGGTCCACACATTGCAAAAGAAGAACGAAAAAAGTCTGCTGGCTCTATCGCTTCATTTGCGGAAGCCGATGTCCAGTCATGTAGATGATGACAGACTATTTCTGAAATCGGACCTTTGTGCCGGAGCTGCGCAGCCGGGAAAAGGAAGTCCTGTCTTTAAAATAATCATCGTTTATCTCAGTAATTTTATAAAAGAACATTATCAGAGTGACACTTAATATCAAGCACTGAGCATCAATGACAGACTACGTCCAACAGGGTGAGTGTCTGCATTATTCTGTCTTTTCATCATTTCAGCCGGCTGTCAGTGGGGTTTTACATACAATGATTTTAGTCATTTTCTTCTTCTTCGACGATATACTGTGTCCTTGTGAATGTAGATGGAATAATAAGAAGCAAAAATCTCCAAAATAGTTTATTGCTTTCGGTGGTGTGGATTGCACATTTATTAAATAATGTTTATAATCGATTAATAAAAAAACAATCAGTCGAATAGTGGCACGAAAAAAACTTTAACCTTATTACTGATGCGTAGGTTAATTGTAAATAATAGCTCCGTAGTTTCACCAATACATACAAAACATTTGGAGTTAACTGAAAAACCGATCTGAGTGTTTTAATAATAATAATAACATTTGATATGTTACGCCTCCGATAGTTCGCATCTTACAACACTGAAGAGCTTGATAATTTAATAACGTGTCATCACTTGAAATTGGCAAATAAGTAGAATACGTAATATTGGAAACAAAAAAAAAAGTTATTCAATACTCTGTCGAGTGTGTACGAGAAGTCATAAATGCAAATGTAGTTTTTAGGTGGTGTCCTTTACATAATATATGGACCTGTCACCTGAGACTTTAAGCATTATTGTAACGTAGCAGTTGTGTCATTTAATTTAGGCCTAATTTAATTTATTAATTCAGTTGTATGATGGAATGGGAGGCAACGGCAGCGGTTAGGCGTTGCAGGGTGTTCTGAGCAATGTTGGGTCATGCCGAGTTTGTACACAGCGAACTTGCTGTTTAAATTACATTTAACCTCACTGTTTATTCGCGGCCCAGTGCCCATTAATTGCGGCTCAGACAGTATGAATTCTGAAGCACTGTTGCTCAAAGCTATTGACATTTCGTTTTACCCCAGTCTGACATAATTTATGATGCAGTTAATTGTGAAATCATTGCCCGAGCACTTTCTCTTATTTATGGGGGCATGCAGTGCACAACGGGAAACAGTGGGCGCATCTCGTTTCAACTGTATCTCCTCTGATATGAAGACTGGTCGCTAGCATACATATCCACTGTGCCAGGGTTCGGGCGTATAACGTATATTTGTACATACTGCATATATTGCACTTGCTATTCTCTGCACTTTTGATTAGATGCTAAACTGTATTTCGTTGCCCTGTATTTGTACATGTGTAATGACAAGACAATCGAATCGAATCGAATCTAATCGAATCTAATCGAATCGAATCGAATCTAATCTATTATCTTGGTGTGTTTGCAAAGCCCTTGTGCGCTTGTTTTTGAATTAGCTTTTAACTCCCGGAATTCTAGTTGAATGATTCTGATGTGGATATCACAATCAACAGGAACCTGATTTGCATAGGTTTTCGTTTTAAACCTTTTTGCTAAGAATCTCATTTGAGATACATTATTGATTATTATGATATGGCCATGGATGGAAATCAGAATACTTTATTATCCCGGAGAAATTCTTTAAAACTTGCAAGGGAGACATCACTTAAGTATCTCACAGTTTTACATATATGCCCACCTTAATAATCACGACACAGTAATTTTCTCCGATTAATAAGACTTAATAGTATAGGTGTTTATTCGCCACAGCCTTGACGCATTGTTAATGCAGCTTTTTAAAATCTCTTTTAAATATTATAGGAGCGCAAATGTGTATCCCACCGCATCATGCTTGTAAAATGACAAACGTGTTACGTTGGTAATGTGAAATATTTTATAGGGTATAATTACGTAGAGAATCCGAACCACAAAGTGCATTTAAGGTTAATGATGGTGAGCAAGGCTATAACGGAGATAATGACGTGCCCTGTGCCTATGTTCCATGCCTTCATGCGGCGTGTAATGTGGTTTTAATGTCACCACTCAGAGCAGAAGCGGTTAGAAGTCTTCATGTGAGCCTGCTGCAGAATTCCTTGCAATGTGGTCAGGAGGGCTACCAGTGCAGGCCCTGGAATTTTAGGTAGAATAGTTGCCTATTATATTAGCCGTCACCTTGCGTGACTGTGATCTGATCAGCTTGCTGGTGCTTCACCACAGACATTGGCTAAGGTGAAGTCACCACGGAAGCCTGAGGAAAAGACATGATCAGCTGGGGCGATAGGATGAGATGCTGGTGACGAACGCTGGATCAGTGCCTGCAAGCTGATCTGTGCACTGCCGGCCCGCACTTATTTTAGGGCAAATCGACAAAAGGAAGGCCCGGTTTTGTTTAGTTCGGCCAGACGTAACAGCGGAAGCTATGGCCGCGGCGGTCCACTGGGCTGACGTATGGCCGGATGAGTCATCCTTCTTTATTTTCTACGTAAACAGATTCTGGTTCTAAAGAAACCATCACGTGCTTGTGATCAGTGGTGGAGGGATTGGGAAGTTCTGCTATAACATTAGCATGGTTGAGCTCCACTCAGCCCTTTAGACAGCAAGGTGATAACAACAACAGTAATAATAATGTGCTTATAATAATGGCAAAGCCGTTCTCAATGCTCACATTCTGTGGTTAAGCGTTTCCATCCTGGCACGATGCCTGAATGGTTTGCTGAACATGGAAACGATGTTCCAGAGACATTGCAGGGACCTGGACGGCATTCCATAGAGCAGGATTTCTTCGTTAGCCAGATAACTTAAACCAAATATAATGATCGTCCAATAGGAATGTCACACATCTCTCTTCCTATTAGACAGTTTTCACATTTGGTTTAAATTCTGCTTTGTGGAACACCTCCTAATCTCATCCATACTGCAGGGGTATTCCATTACCATGAAGAACCTACTGATGTACAGTATGGGTTTTTATCGAATAGTAGTGGTCCTGGTGTCCTGTGATGGTCCAATCCCTACCAGGATACTTTACTTTAGTTTCATCTTTTAGTACTAAATTGTACGCCTATAAATTTTATATGGAATAGTCTCAATAGGATAATGTTGCATATCAAATGATGGGGAGAGATAGAGTGACAGAGAGAGGTGTAGCCAAATGCACAAAAGAAGTATTTCAAGCTTGTTGAGATACAGTGCAGACTAGAGTCCTTTATCAGCACGAGAAGGGGATCTCCGTAAGTTCCTCACTCTGTTATGTTTATGTGTGGAGGTCAGTTGATCTGTGCGTGCATTTCCATACGGTCACATTCAACAAAATGTGATGCTCTTCCCCAGCGCCACATTTGGTGTGAACGCCAAATGTTGATATAGGTGGGGCAAATCACAAAACTGAATTTTGAAATCCGGCCAACCTCTTCACAGGAATCCTAAGCCTCTTTGAATGATCTTCACCAGGCTTTTTAAAACTGTTTATTTTTTATACCGTCATCTAAATACACGCTTTCAGAATGAATGGCACAGACATGGAGGATGTGTTTAGGTTTGGTCTCATGCTTTTTCGCTATGACTGAACCTGAGGTCAGTTGGAAAGAATATCAGTGTCAAACTTTGGTGACTAATCCATGTCTGAGCATGTTGCAGCACTTGCCTTAGAATGTCAGCTACGAATTTGTGAGCCGCTCTAGCTATAATTCTTTGTTAATTATATCTTCAGTGATGTGTGATTTCCCTTCAAAAAAAGCACCGTTGTTATGTGGTGGTAAAATCGAGCTGTATTTCCCACATGATGCACATATAAGGTCCACAAACGAGCTTCGCAGTAAGACGAAAACCAAAATGATAGCAGAAGTGCACAAATGTATATTGCACTGATCTGAGAAATCGTCTAATGTGTTTATTGTTTTTTTTTTTCTGCAAAAATGTATGCATTGTTGGATAGTTTTTTTTTTACAATGGCTGAAAATAACTTCAGGTGAAGGGCATAGGAAACCAGCTACAAGTTTAAGCTGCCATCGGTGTGACAGGGTCTGAGGTAACTTATATATTGGATAATGCTTTACATTAACTGCACCTTCATAATGCATTCATAGGACATTCACAGAACATTCATAAGCAGCATGTAAGTATATCGTAACATCCTAACATGCCTTTACTAGCTTTAAAATACATTAATAACAAACATGATATGGTCAGATGATTATTATGTTTATCATATAATGTTTGTTGTTAGTGTATATTACAGCTGTTAAAGTATGTTACAATGTTAACATGCATCTTACATGCTGCTTATGAATGTTCTATGAACGCATCATAAAGGCATTCTGAAGGTGCAGTTAGTATAAAGCACCACCAAATATTGTGATGATCAGGATGGTTAAAGCCTTCATTAGTAGCACTGAGCGTGTGCTAACTGTGCACTTACAGGTTTGACGTATGGCTGGAAATGCACCGGTTAGTTCTCGCATTTTAAATACTGTTCTGAAATACGATGTTTAAGATTGTTACTGTGTTATCGAACTCACGCAGACAAACTCGGCCAGCACCACATAATCGTGCCACCAATTATGGCTGTTAAAATCTACATTCTTGTGCTTTTTTCCCCACAGTGTCAGAAGACTTCAGTCCCCTGGAGAGACTGGAGATTGAAAACCTCAGAATGCATAAAAATGAACTTTTACTTGATATAGAGGTATTACTGGCGCACGTCTTTGTAGCTAAAGGGTCGGATACTTGGGGTCCAGCATCATCCTGAGATGCAGGATGAACCGTACGCTGTAAGATGATGATATAATTGCAGTTGAAGATCAGTTCATAGAGCACTTTTCATTTACGGGAGATGGTGGCGTCATTCTCATCCACTGTCCATTGCTTCTCCTTCTGCAGAAGCTGAAGTCGGAGATCGAAAGCGTCATGGCAGAAATACAAGATTTCGAGGAGGCTGAGGAGAAGTGAGTGCTCCTATAGCCATGTGGAGAATTGCTTCATGTTAGAAAAAATGGTAGCTAAATCGAACTCCAAATCGGTAGTATAATTTGTTTATTCATTTTCGCGGTCTGTGATTGCTAGAGGAAAAACTTTGATCCGTCTTGCATCTTATAGGTGGGAAAATAGGCGATTCAGTCTTGCCAATATGCATGATTCTGCTTATCACTTAAGGTGGATCATACATTATGCAGGAATTAACACCCACTTGCCTAGAAAGCCTTCTCCCATTCTTCTGCTCTATGTCTACAGCAAGGTCAATGTGAGGAATAAGCAGTTTGCAAGTGGCAAGAAGAAGTTCAACATGGACCCCAAGAAGGTGAATTTGCATTGACCTATACAACTTTCATCTCTGTCCTCATTCTTTTTTGACAAGTGTCGTACTTGTATTGTATTGTGTCACCTTCTCGCCATTTTGACCTATAAGTGCACAGCAGCCATCAGGGAATAAAGGCGCCTGTCATACATCAGCAGCAGCGACTGGCTATTCTGCCGCAACAGTCTGCTTGGTTAAGTATGGAGGCCCTGGAGGGCAAAATGGAACAAAGGAAGAAAAAGCAAAAACACTAAAATGAAAAGAAAAAAAAACACAAAAACATTAATGAAACAGCTGTGTTTTTGTGTTGTCTTGATTTTTTTGCATTTTTAAAATGTCTTTGTATTGTACCTCCATCACAGTTATACGATCCAGACAAAGAAATACCTTCCTAAACAAGAAATTAATTTTCAATGCTATCCTAACTTCCCTGCAGAAAATGGAACTTTAGTCCAGACTGTTGTTATATTGTGGGCAGTGGTGGCTTAATGGTGAGGGATGCACACTTGTGATTGAAAGATTGCAGGTTCGAATCCCCGACTGGCAAGGTACTGCCCCCAAGCACTGCTCCCTGGGTGCTGAATTAGCTGCCCCCTGCTATGTCACAATGTCACATATGGGTTAAATGCAGAGGACACGTTTTGTTGTTGTGTGCTCTGGTGTGTCAACAATGACAATTAATCTCTAAAAATTCGAATTCTATTTTGATATCGTTATCCCAGAAGTGTAAGAAGTAGATTACAATCACAGACATAATCCAAGCTGTGTGATAAATAGTTATTATACATTGTAATATAAGATCAGTGGGTGAGAATAAGTAGTTTTTATCTTATATAAACATCACTGAATGATATTTGCGGTGACGCTAAACTGAAGCTAAGATATCTAATGTCAGATTGCATTCTTCCGATACAGTTGAGCTGTCTTTTCCTTCCACAAAGATATATTCAGGTGTGGGTCTAAGCACAAAGCCTCATGTTTGCATTGTAACAATTCTTTTATTTTGGACACATAAGATACGTAAAATTAAAAAAATATTTATTGATATCTGTACCTGTGCATTTTCTAAAAAATGATATATTGCGCTAAACAGCGAATAAAAATGGTTTTATTCAGGAAACGTCCAAGTAGCTTGTCTGACGTGCCTCCTCGGATTTAAGCTGGCAGCTTTTAGCTGTGTGTTCACGTACCGAACCACCACGCTGCGAACTGCCGGTCTAGTTAAAATTCTCTGATAGGATGCACATACTACATCCTGTCGTTTGATTTTCCTTTGCCCTGGTTAGAATTTTCTCCAAAGGCTTAAAAATGTGAGACATAACTCTAGAAGTGGAATGGTGACCTTGTTTTCTTCTTATTCTAGATGTATTATTTGTTAGGTGTTGTCATACTGTAGCACACAATGACGTCGATCGATCCAGCAAGGCTCTGCGGTTTTCTCAGAATGTCATTTCCAGCCTGTGATATAATCAAAGAAGCAGCAGTATCCATGGAATCTCTCTGCCAGATTGAGCATGCTTTGCGGTGGGCTCTGTCCTGCCTTAACTGCCGTCAGCTGAAGATTAGTAAACAGGCCTAACCCTGTAGATGGGATTAAGACCTTTGTTTCGTTGACAGGAGTTCAGCCTCCCAAATACGGATAAACCTTTGTGGCCGTCAAATGAAAGAATGGAGAGCTTTGACATCTGTCAGAATAATCACCAAATGGGAAGCCTTTGAGCTCAATGTTTCTCATGGGAACTTTAAGCTCTTGCGGTGCTTTTGACGGATAGATGGATAGATAGATGATAGATGAAACTCGTTTGCACATAGCAGAAAATTAACATGAAGTGCACAGATACAAAACATTATGCAAAACCTGAGAAAAATGCGACGACAATAGATGTACTGCAGCAAGGTTGTGCAACAGTCTATATATAGATAAATAACTATTAATTAACAAAGAGTGTACACATGATGGGCATAGTCTTTGGAAATATGCTCTTAGTGTCTATCATAGTCCTGTTCACACTGGCTATTTTATGTAGGATATGTGAGTATCTTGAGGGATGGGTCTTTTCTTCCGGTCCTGTCTCAGCTCGCACATGCTCAGTCTCGACACTTTGGTCTGTGCTTGGCGTAAAGCAGCAAGTATCGCAGCATTGGGAAAGCTCAGAAAGTAACTTTCACTATGCATGGACCCTCCGTCTGGTTTCGAGGCTGGCGAGGAGTTCCGGGAACGGCCCACTGCGGCGGCCGCGCTCCAAATTTGCATGCTGAATTCTGCAGCGTTTCAGCGTAGGTGAATGTTGTCTCTCACTTTAGCCTCGAGACCGGCACTATTTTTGTGTGGGAGAAACAAGAAGAGCGAGATTATTGGCTGTGCTGCTGGTCTGTGGGGTTCCAGCCACCTTCTGCTGCCTGTAACCCTTTCAACATACCTTACAGACACACCAGAGACGGAAAAAAGCCTTTGCTGGACTTCCTTTCACAAAGAAGAAGTTGCAACTAAAAAAACTAACAAAAGCCACAGCTTTCTCAGTGCGAATAAATTAGGTTAAGCAAAAGGGGGACTTTAAATACACATACTGAAGTGATATTCTTAAGTAACTTATTTTGTTATTCATAAACACGAAAAAAAGGATCTGGAAACCATTTCATCAGACTAATATCATACAGATAATTAGTATTTTCTTGGCCTTATGAGTAGCAATGTACATATTTTGAGATTTTTGGTTGTTAATCAGTAAATTTCTACTGAAGCAAATGGGTAACACCTGCTAGACCAAACTCAGAGCTCTTAACTTCCCGATAATCTCTAACTGTAAAAAATATCATCGATATTGTCTTAAAAATCAAATTTGGGAAGTTATCGTTTATTTTCACTACCTATTTCTCTTCTGCTTTTCTGTAAGAGTTGTGTTTCTGCTGCACATCAAGCTCCGTTTCCTTGCTCATCAAACCCCAGAAGGGCTTGAGAGGGCGGCCGGGCATCTCTGTAGGACACCCTGATCGTAGATTTGTATTTGTGATGGGCCCCTGCCTGCTGAAGTCCAGGGCCCATTCGTTTTCAATGCAGTCTAACGCTGTTCCCGGTGCTCTTTCATTATCTATTGTTTTTTCCATCCAGGGTATTCAGTACCTGGTGGACAATAAGATCATAGAGTGGAGGCCCCTGGCAGTGGCGGAGTTTCTGTACAAAGAGGAAGGTCTGAACAAGACTGCTATAGGTGACTTCCTGGGAGAGAGGTACGAGAAAGACTTATGCCTGCACCGCACTGTTTGCCTGACCCAAAGTTCTTATCTGTAAGGTCATTTCCTTCTTGGCTTTCCTTTTCCATAGAGATGATATGAATATTCAAATTCTGAAAGCCTTCCTGGAACTGCATGAATTTTCTGACCTAAACTTGGTTCAGGCTTTGAGGTGAGAGGCTGCTTATGTTCTGATGATTGAACACTTTAATCCCATATTTCACGCGTGACACATCCCTGGGCTTCTGTGCCGTCATGTTCATGCCTGCTTCCTTGGTTCAGACAATTCCTGTGGAGTTTCCGTCTGCCCGGGGAAGCGCAGAAGATCGATCGCATGATGGAGGCGTTTGCCATGCGTTACTGCAACTGCAACCCCGACATGTTTCAGTCCACAGGTGAAGCTGCCTCATCACTAAGAAGCTGATCTTCACCAGCACACAGGCTCAGGGACAATGACCATTATGAGAAAACTGAAATATTGAAATTAGGTCCATTAGTGATGTGAAAATTGTGTATTTTAGGTTCACTGTTTGGCCAGTGGCAGACATGGGTATTTTATCTGCCCAGATGAATTTTATTTTGGACAGTTTCCATCATTGGCAGAAAGTGAAACATCTTGTGGTCTAAGACAAATGTGGAACATAGATATTATTCCGGATGGATGCTGTTTCAGTTTAGCCTCAGTAAGACATTACATTAGCAATGACGCTCTCCAGTGTACTCAAAAATGAAAAACTCATAAGTGACAACCATTGTCCATCAGAGTCAGAAAGCTAACATTTAAATTTAAAGGGCATTAGGTCCTTAGTGGTCTTCCACTTTGTCTGCTATATTTTGCTTAGATTCTTTCGCCTGCTTCAGGTTGTGACATTTCCATGAACTAAATAACTTTTAACACTGTTTACACTGAAAAGCAATGATGTAATCGTTATTATTGCAAGAGCATGATTGCTACAGTCTTAGAATACTCCATTTTTGCAGTGTTAAAGCACAACACAGCATACTGTACATTATTGTAATCCTGAAAATGGGTATATTTACAAAATATAATAATAATAATGACACACAGTCCAAATGTTCTGTGAAATGCTATGTTCCCATTACACATAACTTTTTCGCCATGTCTGTTCATGTGAGGATTAGCAGAAGGTAG
>JAODLD010000101.1:5366277-5377925 GCA_026781065.1 Mormyrops boulengeri
TGAAGGCAGATCTTTTTGTCCATTGCATGTATTGCACACTACATTGCATGCATACAGTCGACCCTGTTGTCTTCCCCCTGGGGCTTTCGCACACTGCATTGCATGCATAAAGTTGACCCTGTCGTCTTCCCCCAAGGGCGTTCGCTCACTGGATTGCATGCATACAGTTGACCCTGTCGTCTTCCCCCAGGGGCATTCGCACACTGCATTGCATGCATACAGTTGACCCTGTCATCTTCCCCAGGGGCGTTCGCACACTGCATTGCATCCATACAGTTGACCCTGTCGTCTTGCCCCCGGGGCTTTCGCACACTGCATTGCATGCATACAACTGACCATGTCATCATCCCCCTGGGGCTTCCTGCAGACACCTGCTACATCCTGTCTTTCGCAATCATCATGCTGAACACCAGCCTGCACAACCCCAATGTCAAGGATAAGACCACACTGGAGCGTTTCATCAGTATGAATCGCGGTATCAACAACGGCGGGAACCTCCCTGACGAGTTGCTAATGGTGAGGATGGGGTGTGTATGGGGGTGTTGAGTGATGTATGACAGTCATTCCTGCTAACATGGGAAATCCATAGACTTTGCTGCTGGACAAAATCTGCAGTATCAGTTGCAAATGAGCCTTTCATTTCAAACAAGACGTATTACTGAGGAAATGCATTTTGAAGTCAGTTGTTACGAATGAGTAACGAGTCAGTGCATTAATAAGTTATAAACATCATCAGATATCATTGCCTTTTGTGATGAATTGTTTTAATTTTAATTGGTAATCATACCTACTCCATCGGGGTAACTTTGGGTTGAGCGCTGGGGAGGATTGAGGTCTCCGCCCATTTAAGGGGGTTCAGGGGGGTGTATTGGCAGGTTACAACCCCCCCACAATTTATGCCCATGTACGCACCAACACATACATTTTGGGGGTTTCTCCCAATGCACTCCTGATTTACCATTTTTTTTGTTTTTAAGATGGATGAAGTGTCCCTGTGCATAATGGGTAGCAACAAAATATGTGGACTTAAAATATAGAGTTAGGAACCCAATTAATGATCTCACGTTTTGCTCTTACTACTCTCCATATTATGCAGAAACTCTACGAGAGCATCCGGAGCGAACCTTTCAAAATCCCAGAGGATGATGGCAATGATCTCACTCATACCTTCTTCAACCCTGACCGAGAAGGCTGGCTTCTAAAGCTAGGTGAGATGGTTGGATGTGCGTTCATTGGTGCCTGTATGATGAACGTTTTGAAGTATTTCTGTGCACTGAAAACTGAACAGCGATTGAAATCCTGAAAGGGCTTTTCTTTAGCAGTGATTGCTGCTTGTTTCTAGCCTGTCTAAAATCACAGCAGTCCATAGCAAACCAAGACTATCTGGGTTTTTTTCTGTGCGCATGAGTACGCCAGTGGCTCGAGGCATTTGGGATGACGCTAAAATGATGTCATTTGGCTGGGTTTCGAAGGCTTTAAAGATTTAATTAAGCCAATCCTGATTCAGGTGGTTGCGTAACATTTGAACATGTTCAGTTGGTAAATTACTATGGTAAGTTTCAACTTTAATGATATCATTTGCTGTTATACATAAGTTCAAATTGCCCAGAGATGAATTTGGATTACAGAAGAGACAGATATTTCATTAAAAACAGTGTTGTATATCAAAACAAGTAAAGCACTCTGTGACCTCTTCTCAATATAGCGTGAATGTCAATGTGTATTATTTAGAACCATCAAGACTATAATGCCTAAAATATGTATGAGTATTCTAGGGCAGCATCGGTTTATTATGTCCCAGCCTCATGAGCTTTCTGGTTTCCTCCTGAGGTCCAAAAAATGCAGTTAGATGAATTGTTGTCCATAAATGACCCATAGTGTGACAAGATGTGGCCTGAGATACAGGCATGTAGCTGAGATACGTCCGGTGGCCGTGCCTGTGCTTTCCGGGGCCCAGTGCAGGATACGTGGCCTGAGATACAGGCGTGTAGCTGACATACGTCCGGTGGCCGCGCCGGTGTTTTCCGGGGCCCAGTGCAGGATACGTGGCCTGAGATACGTCCGGTGGCCGCGCCGGTGCTTTCCGGGGCCCAGTGCAGGATACGTGGCCTGAGATACAGGCGTGTAGCTGAGATACGTCCGGTGGCCGTGCCGGTGCTTTCCGGGGCCCAGTGCAGGATACGTAGATATTATGGATTTATTATATCTATTATCTGTAAATTGAAGCTTGTGCTTGGTACAGTCAAAGTTTTACCAGCTTGGATTTCAGTAAAATTTTAATTTATGCAAAACAGCATCCATGTTGTTTCCTTTATTTATAACTATATTATATTGTATTTTTATATGTAAATACACAACACTAAACCTCAAACTTCCATATTGGTGCACTTTTCCCTGGAGTTTACTAAGACATTGCATCCCAGTATACAGTATAATGCTAAGCGAACGTAGCTTCTGCATAATGTAGCTGCCCTCGTGGTGAACCTTTGGTTACCCTGAAGGGCAGCGCTAGCCAGCCAGTAACAGTAATGCTTCCTCTTGTGAAGGTGGCCGTGTGAAGACCTGGAAAAGGAGGTGGTTCATTCTTACTGATAACTGTCTCTACTACTTTGAGTACACCACGGTATGTACATTTTTGTTTATGCGTTTTTAATTTATCAGGTGCTTTTATCCAAAGTGACGTATAACTGAGAAAGTAGGGTCAGACAGTCCCTAGGGGTCAGGAGCCCTACTGTGAAATCACTATGCCAGACCACAGGATTTGAACTGGTGACCTTCTGATCTCTGGGTGAGTCATACCCCACCCTCAAAAACTGGCTGAGAAGGTTTTGAGAAGACCAAAATTTACTTCACAGATGCTTACATCCAGGGCCACGCAAAATTAGGAGAGCAGGGGAAACCAGTCTCAGCATTGTGGGATTTGACCTTCCGATCACGAGCACAGCATCTCAACCTGCTGAGCCGCACACGCCCCATGGAGATTCACAGCCTCCGCCCAAACCCTCTCCTGAGGACAGCGGTTACTCGTGCAGTGCAGTGACACCTGAGCTCTAAAGCCTGCTGGTTCTGAGCTGGATTCCAGTACATCACTCACTGGGGAACCATAAAAAAGGCTCACCTTCGACAAATGGGAAGGAATGTCTCTGCATGGTTAGGTCAAGATGTCAGATATTCCCGTTTGCCTCATACAAGGTCTGTGTCCACAGGACAAAGAACCCAGGGGCATAATTCCACTGGAAAACCTGTGCGTCAGAGAAGTGGCGTGTCCACGCAAGCCGGTATGTCTCGCACACGCATCGGAGACGTCCGCTTCTCCGTCGCCACCAAATGCCATAATTAACCATAATCCTCTGCTCTCACCTCACAAACGGGGATGCCCTCACAGTACTGCCTGGAGCTGTACAACCCCAACAGTCGGGGGCAGAAAATCAAGGCGTGTAAAACTGAAACAGACGGGCGGGTCGTGGAGGGCAAGCACCAGTCATACATGATCTCGGCGGCCACGGCTGAGGAACGCGATGACTGGATCGAGTCCATCAGGTCAGGACGAGATCGTCAGGAATGATCTGTGTGTATGTCTGTGTAGGATATGTATATATTACATTGTGAGGCCAAATGTCCCCATAATGTGATAAAACCTGTTATTTGAATGTTGTAGGGACCGTTTACTTATCCACTACTTCTGTACTAAGCACATCATTTTATGAGTATCATTTATTATGTTTATTGTCTTGATTGTGTATGCTTGTTTTGCATGACATCCCAAAGTAAATTCCTTAAATTTCAAAGTACTTGCTGATAAATAAACTATTCTGATTCATTCTGTTAGTCATAAAACAGTAAATCTAACAAAGTTGACCCTGTTACTAGGAATTATCACATTCCTTCGTTCAGGAGAAAAAAACTTACGAATCTTGTTTACGTCAACAGAGCAAGCATCACCAAGGACCCTTTCTATGACCTGGTGACCGTTCGCAAGAGGAAGGTCATCAACAATGTGGCTCATGAGTGAGGAGGACTCCCACCTGGGATTGTTAAGGAATGTGCACCTGGTTGAGGACCAGGGAAGGTCTTAGATTTGCCTGACTGCGATCCTGATGCTTGGAGAGTAGAACGCATTAATGAACAACTGGATTGGCAGTCAGAAGATGAAGACAAGAGCCCCTGTGCAGCAGTCTGTGAGAGGAAAAAACAAACTGATCTTCACAGTTAGCTAGAAAGGGAAGGGGATGTGGCTACGGTTCTAATACCAGAAACCCTTTCGCATTGCTACTGCCGCCCTGAAAGGACCAGTAAGGGGATCAGAGGACAGAGACTTCTGAAATAACCTTCCATGATCGGGTGGGCAGGTGTTGATATGAAAGACCATTATGAAGAACGAGAACTTTCAGTATTATAATGGAGTTAACTGACAAGTTGCAGCTAGACCATTGCTCAAATCAACAGTGTCAAAACCCACGACGTCCTCCGCATATCGACAAACATGCTGGCCTTAAAAAAGCTGCTTCATAAAAAGAAAAACCGCTGTACCAATATATCTCTGAGCATATGAGCCACAATCTCCTCGTTCCTCATACTTCTCATGAAAATGCACAAGAAGGTGTTTCAGATCATTACTTCTGAACTCATGCAAGCCGAGAGTTAATGAAAATAAAAACCAGGAACCTTTCTGTGTAAGATGGAAGAAAGAACGAAACAGAGAAGTAATCGTCAGGAAGACGAAAGACTGTCAGGAAAAAACAGCTTGTTTTTAAGCAAACCATTTTCACTTCCGCCAACTTGCAGTATATTTAGCATCAAACACTTTATAGTGAGTGAAGTTCCCATCAGTTGTAAAGGCGTGTGTGCCACCTTCGCCTACTGATGTGTGACTGAGAGAAAGGGCGCGGGTCTCGTGTCAACTCCATCGGCCATGCGCGCCCCGGTAGATGCGGCGCGAAAAGCCACCCAAACGCCACCTGGCGGATGGAAGGAAGAACTGGTGGGATTAAATCCCTGAGGGCAAGCTATGTGACTTTGTAAAAAAGGAACACAGCTTCGGTTTTGTTTCTAAACAATAAATAAAGAAAACTGGCGTGCTTATGTGAGACAAGCTACACAGTGTTGGACAAAATTTTGTTCGTCCTGAGATGAGATTCAACACTGTAAGAGATATTTTAATTTATTTTAAAGTGGTTTGCTGTTTAAAATGAGAGTTTTAAGTGTGCACACATATATAAACATTGTAATATTTTGTCTGTATAACGGCTTGTGTGTGACCTTTAGGCCTATATTTATTTTGGACAAAAAAACACTGTAACACGTCCACATGAAGGTTGTATGCCGCTGTTGGCTTCTGCAGTTTTGTATATGTGTCACTTTGGCCAGCGAGTTTTTACTTATGTGGTTTTATCATTATTTTACATTAATTATGTAAAGGTTCTTCCATTATTTTCACCTTCGAGGTTAAAGACCTCCATGTTAATACAGAAACTATTTAATAAATTAAGTGGTCTATTGCGCTATGTTGAATATCAGTTTTAAACCTTGTTTGTTCAGATGCATTAATGTGGTGCATCTTGAGATTTACTGGCATATTATGGTGCAAAGATTTAACATACATTAGAAACATATTTGCTGTCAAACTCTTAAGCAAATAAGGTGAACTAAATTAGTCTTAGTGAAGTACCCATACAGTATGTTTGGTCATTTCAGTACTCTGACGGAAGGTAGGCCTACTGGCCAAATGACAAGCTACATAAGTCAGATGTTAAGGGTGTAACAAAACACCCGTGACTGTTGTCTTGTTTAAGTCATTATCTCAAACGCAACTAAGAAACATGATTTCTCTCCTCTGTCTAAGATGGGCTTCTTGATAGAGCTCAGGTCTTGTTTATAGTTGGAGTAAGATTTGCATTTCCGTTACAAGAGGAAATGCACTGGCTTATCATTTCTCAATCCACCCCCTTTATTAGCAAACTACCATATCAAATGCGTTGTCCGTAGCAGACAGACAGAATAGTCCGATAAGCGTTAATATTGAGATGTCTCGTCATACCATTCATTGTAGGCATATGCGTTAATGATCGTTCAGTAAACCACTGAATAATGACCCCTTACATTTCTGAATTTTATTTTGACGGTTTTAATTTAAAATCTCACTTCTTGCATTCATGAGTCGAATCACATGAGGAAGCGAAAGCCGCCCTAGCGGCGTCATACCTGTCTGAATGCCTCATGCGCCCTCTGGTGGCGAAATGACAAGCAACAGCACAGGGAAGTACCAAAAATGCAGTAGAACAGAATTACACAATTGCCCTATGGTAGTATCACAACATTTGTCTATTTTATTTAAAAAAAAACCTTAGGATTAGGGCTGGAATTGTCAACATTCTCTCTTTTAAAAACTGAAACATAAATACGAATGCATTAGGAGTAAAGAGATGATGACACGTTTTTAAAATATACAGCATGAAGGTGTGATGCAAGGCTTCCCCTTACAGGGCCCCTTCCTGTTGGGGCATTTCTCACCCTGAGCTGCTTTACACTTTCAGAAGGCGAGACATGACCCTGCCAGGACATGCATACACACTCACATACATTAATTCATAATCCAGCCGTTTAGTGAAAAGTGAAAAAGAAAGATCTCACCAAGAATATCATTTACCAATCACCAAGATGGCAACAACCTCTTACTTAATGTCTTAGGGGTTAAAACATTTCACACATATGAAATGTCATTTCAATGCTGGGTCAGCATTTGACCTAAACACTCGTTTCCAAGATCATTTTTTCCTGTTTGACAGATACTTCATCAAACAGTTGAAAACTGTTCCTGTTTCACTGTTCAGGGTGGAAAAGTCAAATCAAGTCTTATACCCAATCCAATTATTTTGAACACTATAGCCTTGTGAAGGGGCCTTGTTCCCTTGGCGATGGAGGCTGCCCTCTGCAGGCAGGTTATGGTAAGACTGGCCAAAAATAGCCACTACTTTGTTTTTTTTAGTTTATTCACGATGTATGTCCACCGAGGAAAGAAACACACCAATACTATATTCCGCACCATAATTCTACTTTGTTATGGTCTTTGACACAAAACCAATCTGAGGTTTTGAACCATAATATGTTTGCTACTCCATGCTGGTATCAGGACTAAAGTGTTGGGGATCATGTACCAGCACATGATGACGTAAACTTACCAACCAGCCTGGCTGTCGGACTGTCCGCAAGTTAAAGTAAAATATATTGCATTATTGTACCATAAGTAGCTTTGATACCCATTGAAGTGTCTCATTTCAAATTCTTGTTTCTGAATAGAAGATGCCAGCGAGTATTTGCCGACATGTCCGTCCTATCAGGACACCGCGCACTGCTTCTTTGAGGACCGCTTCCGCTCCTTCGACCCTAAAAAGAAATGATGGATACGTAACTGACGACGGTTACCTAGCTAGATAGACTGACTTAAAACAGGGCGACCAAAGGCATACAAGGTGATTATGTTTACAGACACGCACAGCACTAGGAGATTTGAGGAGATCATGCCGACCCTCACCGTCATCTTCGGTAGAGGTAACTGTGTGCAGAGATGTGCTGTTTTGGCTCAGTTTCCGGGCTTTTCCCTTAGATGGCAGGTGCTGCTCGGGCTCCTGGGGACCAGGTCTCTTCTCCAGTGTTACGGCGCCCTCTGTGGCTGAGGAGGACCCCGAGGGTGAGTTCACATTGTTGGCTGCAGTCTTTTGACTGGGAGTTCTTTTCTTGAAGGTGAACTTTAAGGTGGTGCGCTGCTTTTTGTTAAACGACTCCTCGGTCTTCTTGGAACCCTTTGTAGGCTCTGGTAGCGAGGTGGTGATATCATCGGTGGGTGGGGTGATATCTTCTGGCTCTTCCTTGGAGTCTAGGAACTTCCGCATTATCAGCTCTGAGCCTTTGATTTCATGCTCCTCCTCTCCTTTAATGGAGTTGTTTGTGTGCCCCAACTGGTTCAGAGAACCCCCCACCGCAAGCAAGTACTTGGGATTGTGGTACTTGTGAGCAGGAACCCGGGGGTTGATCTGCCGGGGATCCCCGAGGCTCACCTGGAAGCGGGTAGTGGACATCACAGATGGGGGCCTGCGATTCAGAGTGGAGCGGTTGGACATGGACAAAGAGGGCTTAGAGATATGGAACTCCCGGTAGAGGTCCAGTTCCTCAGAGACGGCGTACAGCTCCCGGAAGTCCTGGTCATAGAAGTCCACTACCTGCCCCGTCATCAGCGTGATCATGGTCCTGTTCAGCCGTGACGAGCTCCACGTGAAGCTGAAACAGTGAGATGATTTCAAGAAGGCAGCACGACAATTGACCAGACGGGTCCTGAACGTGAAATTATAAACTTGATTCTTATGCAAGCTGCACACCAGTGACTGACAACAAAAGGAGAGAAATAATCCAAACCTATAGGATCCGAACATGACCTTCTCCCCGTCCACCAGCATGTACTTATTGCATAGAGAACCGGGGAGCTTCCCCTGGGTCAAAGCCATCCCAAAACCGTCCACCGTCCGCACACGGAGGTTCTGAAACGGCCACATGCGCATCAGCCAGGGGGTGACTGGAGCCAAACCTAATCATGCTCTGCATCTCATGGTGCAATAACTCAGCAAGATATTCAACAGTCCTCCTTTACATTTGCTGCATTCTAAGACCCCTAACAGATGCCATTTTGATAAAGATGTGTCTCTAATACCATAATACTCAACTGCAAGCAGACATAATCATATCTGGCGATGTACAATTTGGTGAAGAGTTAACATGTGAGATTGGAAATGCAGAAAACATCTTTCAACAAGCTTGCTTTCATTTTAGCTCTACTGCTAAGAGCAGAGATAATGTCTAGATGCATTTAGTCATAGTTCTTTACCTGTAGGTGCACAGCGCTGATCTGCAGCCGGGTGCACATATCCAGGAAGTGTGGCACCCCCCTGGCATCCAGCACGATGTACACGGACACCCTGCGCTTGGATGCTGCGTCCAGCAGGTCCTGTAGGATGTGCAGGTCCGTGAGAAGGTCCATGACCACTGCCAACAGCTGAAAGACAGCAAGGCAAACGGAGGAGGGTTCAAAGTGTTACGGGTATACAGGGCCAGCCTGACTCTTTTTGGGGCAGTAAGTCGGATTCAGTTGCCGAGGGACAGTGGGTCGCTAACAAAATTTGCCAAGGGTGAGGGTGGTGGTGCTGGTGATAGAATTTTCCCCGGGGGGTGGGGGGTATGCCGGCATGGGGGTCCCTGATTTTATTTAGAATTTGGTGATCAGTGGTTATTGTTGACAAACCACAGTACATAGTGCACAACAACAAAATGTGTCCTCTGCATTTAACCCGTATGTGACAATGTGACATAGCAGGGGGCAGCTAATTCAGCGCCCGGGGAGCAGTGCTTGGGGGCGGTACCTTGCTCAGGGTACCTCAGTGGTACCTTGCTGGTCGGGGATTGGAACCAGCAATCTTTCATTTACAAGTGCGCTTCCCCAACCATTAAGCCACCACCGCCACGGTCAAGCTTTGCAGGTACAAACCCTTCAATGTAAAACAATGAGATGGTCACAGTATCACCCAGCACAAATAACAACTTTCAGTATGACAGTCCAGAACCTGGACTTCAAAGGCTGAAGGAACACGAGCTGTCTGGAACAATAACGCACAATAGGTTCGGAAGAGTAGGAGAGTACAATGCGGCCTTGGAAACCCACTGGGCTGTGTGACAATGGGGACGATTCAGAGAGACATTTACAGGCAGATATAGGCGGCTGAGCTTCATAACTCATAGCTTGGGAAAGCAGGCCTGAGATAACCTTCTTTTCAAAATATGCATTAGACTATTAGACTCAGGGCTCTTAAATCACAGTCCTTAAGCTCCAAGTCCTGCTGATTTTCCAGCCTTCCTTTACCTGTGAGCCAGGTGTGAAGCCCCTCTGGCCAATCAGAATCCGTAATTATTTAACTAACTACCTGGGAGAACTGAAAACAAGGCCTGGATATGGAATCGAGGGCCAGATTTGAAGAGCCCTGCATCACACTGAAGACTGTAGACTCAAAACAAATAAAGTTGGTATTGGTCAAATAAGTAAAAATGCTTCCCTAAACTGGTTACTAATTCCTTCAAATTCGGCGTACTGGAAACTGAATCGTTTCTGAGGTGAGATAGCGTTGGTTAAGCTTATGGGTTGTTTGTAGCTACACACACAACTGGAATCCAGTCAAGTTGTTTAATACTCAATTGCAGCAGCATCAATTTGAGTGAATGTGGGTAGAATTTATATATAGTTGATAAATGAACCGTAAATGTCCCAGTAGTCAACATGCATAAGAGGCATTAGGAGATTAGTAAGACAAACAGCTCAGGTTACTCTAGGACTACCATCCCTGAGGGGTAACAGGCACATTCCTGTATACAGTTTCATCCTCGTCCTTAATCCCTGCATCATCGTTTTTGTTTTCTCTGGAGGGTTTAAACACCCATCCACAATAAATATTTAGAAACTAAATACATTTAATCTATTTAGAAATGGGGATTGATGTGTTTTTTTTAAGTCACAAATATACTGAATTAACCTTAACCGCCACATTGGCAGTATAAATACAGTTTACAGAAACCCTGTTTACTTAGGAGAGCTGCTTTATTGGCCAACTGCGTGCTGATGGATGGTTCACCAATAGGTAGATGTTTGACTGATGTAAGGCAAACTTATCTCTCTGTACACTTTGGTGTATAGCAGCCACAAGTAACCACCAATATACCACATAAGGGGACCATGCTACACTTAAATGCTCATAAAATCACATTGTATCACAATGCATTGTATTAGTGGGTTGCTATGGTAAATGTCGATCCTTGTGCCACAGTTTAAATAATGATAGGAATGGTAACAGGACTAGAAGGGGTAGTGTGGCCAACAGGCAATGACCAAAACATGCGAATTAGTCAAAACAATTTAAATCTGTGCTGACAAGGGTGAGCTCACAAGAATCCCTGAAAAACTGGTTGGCGTGTTTGCCAGTACCACGCTAGGATTGATAAGTGAAAGTGAAATACCTACTGTGCTATTTTTTAGCATCAAGACAGAGTCGACTGACAACCAGGAATGCAGCTGCAAAGCCTGTCACGTAGGTGAAGTGCTTGAGACGTGGTTTGTCTTTACAGGGAAAGGGCACAATAACTTCCAAAGTGAAGAACAAGAGTATTCAGGCCAAACTATCCAGCTCGTCTTTTGAGATATTTTGTCGAGGAACTTCTTTGCTGCAATTGAATGCGTCCTGCCCACTGCTATAAGACTCAGATGACAAGGAGAGCTTACTGTAATTCTCTGCACTCTGGACATGGCTGACAAAGAGGCACCCACCTCGAGTCATGAGGAAGACGGAGAGCCTATGATCTAGTGGGTCAAGGTGGCTTCCAATTTCTCGTGCAGACTTGTTTGGTGGGCGTGGCATATGAGCTCCTAGTGATATCAATGCAAACAAGAAACACGTAGCAACTTGTTTCACCTTCAAAAAAAAAAATAATAAAAGAATTGTCAAGCTGTTGGCATGTTGCGACGAGCGCCAAACATCCTGGTCAGATTGCAACATTGTACCCTACTGCTGGCCACTGTGCTCAGACCCCCCCGCCCCCACCTTTCCCACCACCCACCC
>JAODLD010000101.1:5378045-5388601 GCA_026781065.1 Mormyrops boulengeri
TAGAAAACCTACTGGACAGTAGCTCTCCAGGACCGGAGTTGGAGACCCCTGTTCTGGAGTAATGATGAAAATGATTAGACGTTTTTTTGAGCCCTATGGGGAAATTCTGCTATCGCCTCCCATTTTGCCATCTTGCTCCCTGGAGATGAAAGCAAGCTTGGCAGTGAAGGGCAGCCACCCATAGCGGCACCCGGGGGTTAAGGGTCTCGCTCAAGGGCCCACAGACGTGCCGAGGACCGGCTACAACCGACAGCCATCTGATCACAGGCACAGACGCTGAACCCGCTGGGCCGCATGCTGCCCCCAAGTCGCGTACCTATGTCTGTAACAAAGTCAGTGCGGTAAATGAAAGTGAATTATCTACCATGTCATTTAGGACTAATCCCCACCAGGAGCGTGTCTGAGGAATCAGGCCTTGGCGTGAACATCAATGGGTGCCGTAGGGTGCTTCTGCCGCAAATTTGATTTCCCGGGAGGAGGGTTTAATACCACCCTAAGAATCCAGCATTTTCTGCAGACTTCATGTCAAGGCCAACTCGGTGATGCCCAAGACATTGTGAATTAAGTGTACGTCAGTATGGGATATCAGTTCCAGTTCTTCAGGAGCAATGGTATAACTGAGAAAAGTGTCAAAAGATGCAACAGGATTGTAATCAGAAGACTGTGGGGTCAAATCCTGAACACTATGGTCTTAATGATGAAGAATCATTTCTATGTAAAATTATTAAACAGAAATTTTTAGCTGGCATGACCTCCTGGGCACACAGAAAGTCCTAGATGATTTTAAAATCTGGCTCAAGGATGAAGTTATTTGCATGTAGGATTTTGTAATATCGACAAGTACAACAGGTGTGAACATCCACTTGAATCACAGGACATACAGAGGAAACTTTTATACAGGACAATGAAAACCATGTACGCTGTCAGCGGAGCTAATCTCTGAAACATCTCAACGAGTGTTCAGAGCACAAAGTTCAGAGATTGACACACCTACTGTACCAGGGCAGACATGAAAATGCATACTTGGAACCAGGAAATGTCACCGTATTACATTAAAAAGCTGCTTGCAGTTCATTCCTCGTATATAAAGCTGGGTTTTCCCGGAGCATTTCATATTTGATATCTTTTTGGCATTACGACTGCCAGGCCGCACCTGAGACTTAATTCAGCATAAGGTTATATGTTATATTCCCAACTACGCCTCGTTGGCTACCAATGACAAAAAAAGAAAGAAAACACAGTATCATTATTTCTAGGGAGGAAACTCTGGCCGCCTACGCAAGTGAGGAGCCCCAGAGGCCGTCGATGGCCCCCAGCGTCTTCCGGCAGACAGAAACAATGACTAATTCTCAGGCTGCACTGCGAATCCCATCATGCCGCAGGTCTGCCTCGCTGACTCACTGCCTCTGCAGCAGAAAGCTTTATTAAAGTCAATCTGGCGCGAGTTTGGGCCACAGGCAGAAACAAATTAAGTAATTACCGTATGAGTCCAAACAAACAAAAGGAAAAGAGCCAGTACAGAGGTGACAAAACATTTCATACAAAAACACAACAACCGGTTTTTGTTAAACCAGAGTTTCCTCCTTGGGAAATGTATTCATATGTGTCGCATCGTCACAAGTGAACCCCCGATATCTATACAATGATATCTCTCTGTACACTCTGGTGTATAGTAGCCACAAGCAACCACCAATATACCACATAAGGGGACCATGCTACATTTAACTAGTAGGATATCTTCATTCCAAGGAGTCACACTAACAATGGAGACGCAGACCTCATTCCAGCAATACCAACGGAGACAGACTTGTCATTGGTCGTTCACCTGATGGTCCAGGTCACAGATCAGACTACATTATATCAACTTTCCCAGGGGGAAATTCTAGGTTTACACCCCATAGTTTAGGCTGATTACTCATTGCGTTCCATAGCCAGAGGCACTCTGGTGGGTGCGTGCGTTTGTCATTGGAAATGCGAAAGAGGACCGGCGATCAGAATGAACGTGTCAGTATTCTACGTAGCTACAGGCAAGTTTCCTTGTTACACCGACCGGCACAATCCTGTTGACCGACAGCCTGTGTCGACGCCAAAAAAAGTACTCAAAGAGGGACTACCAAACCAATAACTAACACATTCTGGGTGTGCGCAGGTAAAAACGTGTGCCAATATCATGATGGAGTTTTTACCACAATTATAATACATCTGCATGTCTTCATTATACAACAAAACAAAATGACAGTATACATTAACAATTCTAGTTTGTGATTTCTGCCTAGTGTTGTAGTAAATGTGCCTCTGGCAATTCATTAAAAAAAGTTTTTAGTCCTTTTCTATTCTTCTACTCAGTATATCTAAGACTGGTGATTTTAGTAAAAAGGTAGTGTGTGGCTGTAAACAGAGGGTTGTCGATTCATATCCCAGCATCAGCAGAGTGACGTCACAGCTGGGCCCCTGAGCCGGGCCCTTAACCCCAAGTTTCTCCAGGGCCTGTCTGACCCTGCTCCCTCTCAAATACGTGTCACTTAGGATAAAGGTGTCTGCTAAACGGATAAAATGTAAATAGTCAGCAATTACCATTTTGTTTCCCCCCCTAGAAAACTAACCATATTGATATTGTTGTGAAAAGTTATCATACTTCAGAGTTTCGGAAGAAGCTCATGCCACCTGGGAAATTAACGTCAGTCCTTACTGTCTAAGGTGTTGACTCATTTCCTGTTCTTAATTAAATAGATGTGTCATTAGGCATTACAGTAAAAACATTTTTCTATACAAACAAACTGGAGACTTCAGTCACTGCCACTTCCTTGACAGTAATATATTTCATAAAATCATGTTTTAGGTCTCATGAGTGTGAACTGCACGCAGCAGGTCAACAAAATTAAGACCAATACTCTTCCGGTTTTCGGTCATTTCATGAAGTATGCCCGGCGCCCTGCGGTAGGTTTTTAAGAATCGTGCTCTCATTGGACTTCAGTACATCGGCCCGTGATAACGATCACATACCGTGATAACAGATGCAATCATACAGCATAAATTCCAAAACGCCACATGTCAAAGGTCGTCCAGGTGACACTTCAGACAACCTTTATATATGACGGACAAGAAATATTTTGGGGAATGGTGATATATTACACTCCTTTAAAGAAAAACGGCTCTTTTTAGATTTTTTTTCTTCCTTTTTTAGATTTTTATTTGTATGTTTAATTTGCTTATGTCATTACACCACCTGCATCAAAAGAAATTGCTTATACTTCTCTGTACTTGGCGAATAGAATTCTGATTCTAAATGTAAATGCATTATTACTGCCCATAAAGAGTATAAAAATTGTTTTATGGTCCTTGTCAAGTCGCCTACCTTACGGGACTCCTGGATCAGTCTGCGGACCACCTCTTTGATAAAAGGCTCCCTCTCTTTCGGGGGATGAGTGTAGACATTGACCCGAGTCATCGCTTTATACCTGCCGCCGTCCGACCACCCGATGTCCAGGGGCGGCACTTCAGCGTCCGAAAGCTCGGGCCAGTAGGTGGACCGCTCCGCTTTAGACCCAGCCCGCTCCCGCTTCTCGTTCCGATCCGCCTCATACTCCCGGAAAGTTTCCCGGATCCACTTGACCTCCCGGGCGCACAGAAAGTCCTTCACGCCGTCATCCTGGAGCCTGCCTTTGAAAGCGCCGTCCCCGTCCCGCAGCAGCTCCTCCAGTGCCGCCCGGTGCCCCTCGCTATAATAAAACTGCGGCTTGTTTTCTGTTATGTTTTCATTCACGGCATTATCGTCCATGCAAAGTTCCTGGGATTCGGCCATCGCGGCTGCCCCTTATCCCGGCAAGTTCAGGCTGCTGCTGTCTTCTCTCGCTGGAAAAAGTATCTACAAGTGTAAATGAGCGACGAAGCCTCCTTTTTCTTTCGCTTTTTTTTTTTAAGGTGGGGTTGAAAAACGTCAGCAAGAAATGACACAGCAGGAGCACGTCGCCTACATCCCGGGACAGAAGGAGGGCATTTCAGCGGAGCTTAATACTCCCCGATCCTTCAGTAACCAGTGTTACAGGCCGATTTATACCTATTATACAACATTTTAGGATTGCTAATTTTACGTGTCGTTTTACCGAACCTGACTAAGGATTACAGGCGGACAGCCACAGGTGTGGCAGGATCGATTTCAAGGACACGTGACAAATCATTACTACCTCCGTGCTCTTTTTAAAAACCGATTATTTGGTATGCCTATATGATTTCCATTATTTTAGAAGTAATAGAATTTTAACAGAAATATCTAGTTATTTATATGTAGTGTTTAGCCTGTAATTTTGATATGTATTTTTGTAATTTGACACACAAGTGACAGAAAAGAAATTTCTCCTTATTGACTCTCTTAGTTAAAACACGTACAATCGAATTAGTCATAAGGGGAAGAAACGGCAGAGTCGGCCCGATTCTTGCTTCGAATCGATTTTGTTTAATTAAGAATATAGATTTATAGCACACGGTGGATTGAATCTAAACCAAGTCAGTTTCACTAGCTCTCTTTTGTCACTGCCTGAAAGACGTACTGATACAGTACTGTACAATACATGTACAGTACTCGATCTAAGAAAAATCAGTTTAACTTAACCTTAAATATGAATTTTACATTGTGTCATACAGAGAAAACATTATTATTATTATTATTTAAAAACTAGGCCAATTTAGATTGTGCAGTGCTGGAACAATTAAAACCTCTGACAAAAATAACTATCCAGATCATTTACTTTATATTTTAATTGTATCTGAAAGTAATAAAAAAAAAAAAACAAAAGATAATATTCTAGCCAAATGTTGTTTTAAGTTAAAACTGTAATATTAGATTCCCATTCAGTTCTTGAACAGTTTACCATGTACTTTTAGGCAATAAATTGCACTGATCTTAACACATATTTGCAGGTAGTCAACACAAATGATCCTGACGGCATGTATTTGGACACACAGAGCAGAGGTGGGATCTGAACCCCCATCTCTAACAGTGTGAAGCAATGATAGTAACCACGGCACCAACATGGAGAAGGAGCGATACCTTATGTTTGGACACCAGTAGATTGTTCGCACATTGACAGGATTTTTTTTTTCTTTTTTTGTGGCACTTGCCCTTCCTTCCTAAGTGTTTATCCTGGGGCCTGCATCACAAAATCGGATTTCCTGCTTAGCTGGCTAATTTTTCAGATTTAAGGTACTCCAGTCTAAATGGATTTATCCTTGTTCATTAACATTTAGCCCAGACTACCTTAAATCTGACAAGTTACCCATCTAAACAAAAAAATCCAGCTTCATGATACAGGCCGCTGGTCAGAGCAAAGGGGGACCTGGAGCCGACCACAGGGAGCACAAGGCACAAGGCTGGGCTAAGCCTCGGATGGGAGGCCTGTTGCGGAAGCTATGGTCTTGTGAATTTCAGGCTATTCTCTAGTATCAACACCAGCAAACAAAATGAATCCACACTTCTTTACTCCTCCAGTACTGAAAATTTGGTTTTAACACTGTTCTTTATTTTTCATGTTTCATAGCAAAGTTGCACAGTTTTGTTTCCATTCTTTAAACTGAAGTAATTGCTGTGTGATAAATGTTCAGAAACAAGACAGAACAAGGTGCTACAACTATTGACAAATATTTCATGTTTCCATGTAATGACATTGCAAACAATAATGACATAAAATAAACCACGATGTCAAAATACCTGTCAGCTTCTCATAAAATAAAACTTTAGAAAAAAGCCACATCAAACGCTGTGGAGGACTGGAAAAAGGTCACCGTGAAAACCGCTGAAGATGCAGGAGGTCACGGGACCACTAGGGGTGATGCCGTGCTGGCGTCAGAGGCATTCGACATAGTTGGTGGGAAAGAGGCCAACTTTCCCGCGCAGTCTCCCCTTCCACCAGGAGGCGTCAGAGCGGTTGAGAACTTCGATGAGGTCCCCGGCATGGAAGCCGAGCTCGTCGTCTTCCTCCGCTTTGAAGTCGTACAGAGCTCGCACCTGTAGAGTCTGGCTCTGAGCGGAACACGCACACACACACAGAGCAGCGGAAATGGCACGTGTTGCATGAGTGTAGGCTGACTTCATTTCGCACTGATATACACATTCATATATTAGGTGCTTTTAGCAAAATCGACATACAATTGAGAAAACAGGGTCAGTCCCTCGAGCAAGCGAGGGCCTTGCTCAAGTTCTCAAGCGTGGAGTCAGTCATTGGGATTTGAACCAGCAACCTTCTGATCACAGACTCAGACCCATTTAATTTAACAGTTATTTGCTGTATTGTGAGAGACTTTGAGAGTTTTTTTACTTAGTATCTATTACTGTTTTTGCAATGAACCTACTTTGGTTATGTCTATTGAAACCATTTAAAAGAGTGATCAGAGCAGGCGGTGTTTTTTGTTTCGGTTTGGGCGAGTTGGTTATTAGGAGGTTTACCTGTGTGTGTGCGAAGGCGTCTGACTGCTGACGGGGACCTGGCTCTCTCACCGATTCTGCACTTCTGCTTTGGTTTCTTGGCTACTCCCCCAAACCAACAGATAAGGAAATTCAAGTTAGAAAAAGCACACCAACCACAGCACGGTGACACAGATCCCAATGTTACAAACAAGAGTAAAGCCATCCAAAAGAACCAACCAAACTCTATACATTTCCAGCCTGGCTGTTGATATATCCAGAGAAAAAAGTAAATGAGAGAACTAACAAAAAAAAAAACAATAACAAATAACTAACAAGATAATAAAAACGACATGTTTGGTTTTACTTCTCCGGTTGGGTGTCTATGCGGCACACACACCGCAACAGAGGGTATTAGAAAACAGTTGAGAATTGAAAGAATCGACAATACAAGAGATCTGAGAAGATACAGACCTAAAAAGAAAACAAGAGGCGTCCGGTAAGAGATAAACGTAAGCAATGTATATTTTCTATTCACCTGGTAATAAGAATATTTGAGCCAAATGGCAAATGCATTTAGTGGACACTTAAGGGTCTTGCACTGGGACCCAATGACAGTAGTGCCAGAGGTGGGACTCAAACCCATAATCTCTTGGTCTAGAGACAAGCATCCTAACTACTAGACCAACAACACACCGATGCGCCAAGAGGGGGCCCATTAATAGAGAAATATAATCTAAAATAACAGTTTCCCTTTTATCTCTTAATCCAGTTAAAACATATCTAGTTATGATTAGGCTGCAATTAAGGGTGGTTTCCTAAGTTATAAAGGAGGAGTGATTGACCGGTTGTTTCTTATGCTTAAACGTACTCATCAGGTCAGTTCATGATTCATCTGGCTGAGGAACTTTCAAGGCCTTTAATAACCGCAGAAAAGATAAAAAATGCCCTGGGTGTGTGAATTCTTAGTAAAAACTGCAATTGTGTAATGGGATTACAAGGGCAGTGACAATACAACATAACACAGCAGATACAACGGGCTCTATGGACCCTCCTCCAAGGTCAGACACACCTGCTGGCCACCTTCGCTCAGGTAGATACACCCGTGCTTTGTGATGGAGGTCGTCTTGTAGAACTCCACCAACTTGTTGAGGGAGATGAACTTCTCTGACCACAGGAAGTAGTTCCCCTTGTTGTCCTTCATCACTTTGAAATGTTGGACATCAGCATCGTGCCTGCAGGAGACCAGATCGCAGAGGTTGAGCCGTCAGTCACCTGCATAGACGGGCCAGGCTTGAGTTTTACGGCCACACGATCTGAGCCACACTCCTGCAGTGTTCTGCTCAGACACTAGGAGGCGCATTAATCAATAGGAAAAACCCCCCGCTTATGGCTGACGTTATCCAACGGTTCGAGCAAATGGATGAGTCATGGGACCATGGCTTTTGCAAACTGCAGCAGGTAAAACGTTCCAGGAATCTGCAGCTGTGTAGTCATATGCGTTCCTCTGCTTGAAGTTGCTCTAAAACTATCTGCTCATACTAGCCTGTGTGATGGATGCAAGAGGCAGCTGCAGTCAGACCACATATTCGTGAATGACGTCTATTTTTAACTGATGAGTTTTATCCAGAGCAACTTACACTAGAAGAAAGAACAAAGATACAGGTAGAGGAGCTGGATGGCGATAATGTTTCCATTATTAAGGACAGGTCATACTACACATTCTGTGCAATATCCATGTCACACACGGACTGGGAGCTGATGTTTTAGGTCCCGGAACATTCTGGTACACACCTGACAGAGATGGAAAAATCCCCAGGGGAACTCTGGCTGCCGCGGATCAGAAAGGCCCCCACCTCGCGGGACATCAGCGTCTCCTCCGCCGAGTGCCGCGTGGCGTTCTCTTGGTACCAGCTGGACGGCGAGACCCAGAATGCAAAATTAGTCTGGCAGGCGTGTCATCCACAAACACTCCACTCCCTCGTCAGCTCTGGCGTCAACTGGACTTTTTATTTCACTACTACACATTTTTTTGAAAAAGTCTCTTCCCGTCACCTCATGTAAAATTACGCAACCCCCCCCCCACCTGGGGATCCGGAGCTCGATGTAATTTCTTGGCACGAAGCCTTCTCTGCCGTTCATCTCTGCTTTGTACCAGTCATCGTTGGTGCCTAAGATCTGAGGGAAAGAACACTTGTCACAACTACAGGCCGGCCGAATGCAGAGGAATCCAAATGTACGGGGAAGACAAAGTGTGTAGCCCAGCTGAAAGGGTCACATATCGGCATGCAGCGTTTTCACTCACATTTGTTTCTCGTGCGTGGATGCACTGACCTTCTTCTGTTACTCGCTGGTTCCCTGCTTGGTGTGCACCATTACTCTCTGGGCAAACGAAAATGCCTTACGTTCTCTCACACCCCACTTACCTTGAGAACCTCTCCCTTGTGGAAGCTGAGCTCGTCCTCGGCCGTGGCATTGAAGTCAAACTTTCCGGTGGCTTCCATGGCGAAGTTGGGGGAAGGGAGGGGAGTCTCGGGATGGGTGAGGGGGTGGGGGGTGTCGTGGAGAGAGGGTACCTTTGAAGAGGAAACACAGAGTAAGTGAGCGCCCATGAGAGGCCGGAGTAGGAAATGGACCTCTTTGAGACAAGACTGTGATAATCAGGGCCAATGTGTGTGTGTGTGTGTGTGTGTGCCCTGAACTCAGCGTGTGACAGGCTGGGACAAGAAGTGCAATGGTGGAAGGGTGGGGCTCAGACAGCTGAAGGGGGTGCATGCAATTCCAAGCTGTATTTAGCAACAGAGTGCCAAATGGTGTGTGGTTGTTGTCCATGCTAAACGCTGTTCATGCTAAACACTGTTTATGTGAAACGCTGTTAATTCATGCTAACCGCTACATGCTAAACCACGTAACCCGATTTATGTCTTCATCATTTCCAATGCAAATGTTTTTAAATTATCCTCATTTTAAGGTTCCTCTTCAAAATACCACTGTAATATAACTATGTATTATGCACTGATTACCATCCATCACATAAATCTCTAACACTTTTTTGCAGAATATTTAGTCTTTTAATTTCTGTTGCTTTTATGGAAGAAATGGGGCAGAATATTCACAAAATGTTATAGTACTTTAGAAACATCATTTAGTTGTGGTCTGTAATATTGCCCGTTCTTTGTCTTCTAGATGGCCTCCCCAGAAGTGAGAAAAAACACACAGGAACACGACGATAAAGGACTAATTTGCATGTGAAAAACAGTGTCTTCTTCTAGTGCAAAGATACAATGTCTTGTGTAAGATCTCGGCTCGTAGTTCAACCCAGAGGGAATCTACGGAGCCCCGCTTTCTGTAGGAGATAGCCTAGATATGTTTATGGTACCTGTACCACTTTATAACACCATTTTCGCATTAATAAATCCTTTATTTTCTTTGGGGGGGGGGCATGTCATTATACTGGTGTTTATTTTTAAATGTTGCTGGACAAGGAAGTGCCCCCTTCAGGAATCTGGAGAAGTTAAATCCCATATGATCTTCCTCCACTGGTCCAGCCTACCTTGACTCATTAAGACTAATTTTCTTTATTTGTGGAAGGAGTAAAACATTAAGAATATGACACATTAGCTGATGCCTTGTCTGAAGATCCTTATAAATTTTTTGTCACACAATCGATCTCATTCAGCTCTGAGGGAATATGATTTTTCAACATTAGATGCTCTACTGAACTTCTCAGAAAATCATTCCCTTTGACGGTAACCAGACTGCACATCAGGTGAATAACTCATTACCTGTATTTTCTCAACATATATTTATCTTTCTTGCAGTATTTACTACAGGCTACTTATCATCATAGTCACCCACTTATTTATTACCAACTGTATGTTATAATTATTTTTATACAGAAATTGTTTTATCTGGTGGGCCTATTTTGTATTGTATTTTTGCAGTTGTGTCCTCGCAGTCTGTAATCACAAGCAGTTTCTTCCAGGATAACAAAAGTATTTTGATTCACATAAATTTAACACAATTAAAAGCATACGCCTGTATTTCTTTTTTTTCTTCA
The DNA here is from genome assembly GCA_026781065.1 of Mormyrops boulengeri. Classification (NCBI taxonomy): domain Eukaryota; kingdom Metazoa; phylum Chordata; class Actinopteri; order Osteoglossiformes; family Mormyridae; genus Mormyrops; species Mormyrops boulengeri. The sequence continues at coordinate 5,388,503 of JAODLD010000101.1, forward strand.
CTGATTCATTGTTTTGTTCCAAAACAAGCCACCGTATTGTTCACTGAAAAACATCTGAGACTCTAGGTGTCTGAAGTTGATCAAAACATCTTTATATAT
>JAODLD010000101.1:5388701-5398998 GCA_026781065.1 Mormyrops boulengeri
AAGTTTATCAAAACATCTTTATATATATATATATATATATATATATATATATAGTATTAATATGCAATAAAAGGCTTTTCATCTGATTTGGCTATATTTTACATGCCTGGACCCAATTTCATATTCAGTTACGTTTTTGTGTACATGCCTAAAACAATTCTGCTATATATTTTTGACGAAGTTATCAATATTTAAAGTATTTAAAATATTTCAGTGGAATCAAGCAAATCAAGTATTATTCTGTAGTTTCATAATCCCATCGACGGCTGTCATTTATTATCAGAAGTTCAGATGATTAGAAAGCTGAATCTTTAAGTCATACACATGTTAATAGATAAAAACTTATTGATAACTAAGAACTATAGTTGTTTATTCATTGCACAACATTATCAGATGATTACAAATCCCATATTAAATCACTGTTTTAGTCGCCTACTTTCACACAGCTGTCAGTGTCTTTAAGACTGTAACAACCACTGAGTAGTTTCTAACTGTAAACCTTGTGGAGTTTAATTATGACTTGTTTACAGTTCACTTTGGACAAAGGTGTCTGTTAAATGTTAAATGTACAGGGACGCTGAAAATGTCCTGTGTGTTTCTTAAAAAGGTCCCTATCAATAATTTTCCTGATCAGACAATCAAAATGTGGGGTATTCCACTGAGACCATTTCCAAAAATGATTCAGGCAGATCAGAAGCCAACAGCTCTTTTCGACCCCACCCGTGGAAGGCTCTGGTCTGATGCCATAATGTTAGAAAAACAGAATGAAACAGACTGACGCAGAATGGGGGTAAGACATGTAATGATGTCCTTACATTACAATGCACTGCTTCTGATGCCTGTTTTGATAATTCCAAATAAAAATGGGTTTTTGTGACTGTAAGTTTTAAATCGTCCTATTGTTATATGTCTATTCAATCTTTATTTCTATGCAGATCTCTAACTTCATAACAGATACATCAAAACATAGCATGTACAACACAAGAGAATCACAGGTAACAAAGCATCCTTTCATTGACTAACTGCTTATCCTGGTCAGAGTCATGAGGAAATTATTCTCCATATATGATTTGAGCAAACTATGAGAGAGCAGTGTTTCTTGAAATGCAGTGATGACGGTTAAGCAAATAACTACAGCAGCAAAAATATGAACTTGGCTGTCATGCCTGTCAATCAGTATCATTTGGTGTCTATGCATAAGTCGATGATGCAGGGCCCCAATGCAGGGCCACAGTACTGGACCCCAGTGCAGGGCCTCAGTGCAGGGTCACAGTACTGGACCCCAGTGCTGGGCCCCAGTGCAGGGCCACAGTACTGGACCCCAGTGCAGGGCCCCAGTGCAGGGCCACAGTACTGGACCCCAATGCAGGGCCACAGTACTGGACCCCAGTGCAGGGCCCCAGTGCAGGGCCCCAAAACAAAAGCATCTCTTCTGCTTTTATGCCATTTCCTCCCGTTTCCTGTTGGTTCTGAGAAAAAAGACTCAAAGTGTATTCTTACAAAATGCATGTAACTGAAATTCAGAAAACTGATTCATATTTTCCTGAATTCTTAAGATAACCAAATCATTGGTATCCAACTCACTGAAAAAATGACTTCCTAAGCTCCCGAGATCTTTCTGCTTCTCGGCTCAATGTTAGCATGTTCTGTGCTTCTTCTTGTTCACTCTCATTTGCTGACTGAAGCTCCTCCTCCCCTCGTGTGAAAACCAAACCTGTGACGCACTTTTGTGCCTCATTAGAAACGCCATGCATGGTCACATGTTCACACTCGCACATGAGGAGATGTCAAACTAAACTAAGGCCACGGACTGTCCATTCGACCTCACTGGATGACCTTTTTATGTAATCATTATTGTTACACTTAAGTGTATATGCAGCTTTGTTCCTCAGCTGAGACAATAGAAGTATGCATATTAAATGTCATTCAATTAATTTTTGGCTCACCTTTACACCATAATGGCGGCCCGCATATAACTTAAAGCCTGCGTACTGTTGGCTCTGTACAAAATGGTGTGAACTCATACACCTGTTCTTGGGGGGCCAATATCTTGGCCCCACGTGCATCAGCACCACTGAAACACCTCCAGTGACGCTCCATACATTTGCACGTCTGCCATTTACACGTCTCACTCGGTAAGGTAAGACCTCACTGGTGTGGAGACTGCTGTCCAAAGAGCAGAAGGAAGAAATCCACCAACTCCCTGTGCCAGGTGCTGGACGAGAGCTTCGGCGGTGGCGGTGAGAACGCTACTACGTGGTGCTGACTGGATGTTGCATTTGCCGGTGTCACGCTCGCTCAGAGTCCGTTTCGTGAAAAAAATAACCCTCTATCCGTGGAAACATAGCCATGCAATCCAAACCGTTTCCAACACTGTACTTTCCTAATTAGCTGCTGATATTCCACCAGGTAATTATACCACTGCAAATCGGGAATCCTATATCACGATGGTTGTTTGGTCCATACCCTCCTTATCTACTTTTACAGCATGATGCTTTTATGACAAGTTTCAGATTAAGTACAACAGCAAGTCCTGCACCCAGGAATAAACAGCATGGATGCAGATATGTGCTGTTCACTCGGTTTTAACGCTTCTCTGTACCATCTGACAACGAAACACGATGAATTTGAAACATTGTGCCACTATTGGAGGCTGAGGCCGTTGGAAATCTTAAAACTGCATTTTCTTACCGAGGTGTAATTTTCTATTTTATTCCCTTGGTAAGAAAGGAGAGTCATGTCACAATCCTGAATCTCTCTCACATATCAGCCCTGCTCTTCTCTGACGCCACTGCAGTAAAATGTTATGGCTCTGAGCTGTTTTTCTTTTTTTATTCCTCCATACAGTTTCCCCTTTTCTGTGGACAGTCACAGTGGTTTTTTGTCTCTGAATCAGTTGTCATGAAGAGGATCTTTGTTTAGCCAAACAAGGAAGTAACCTGGTAAAAAAAAAAAATACTTATGAAGCACAATTTTGGAAAACAGATGTCATTAACATTTGCTTTTCGGCCTCAGGGCAATGGCCAAAGAGGCCAGTGGCTTGTCAAGCTCCAGGAAATAAGACGCTTTTTAACTGACCCAGACAAGACAAGATTAAACAGAGCACTATCACGGTGCTTCTGGAAAGCGCTGTGGCACGATCGTCCAGGTACCAGAGAGGACGTCTGAGGAGCTGAGCATTAAAATGAGAGTGTTGGTTCAATCCAAAATAATAAACAATCATAACGACTTCGCTAACATACGCAATGCAAAAAAAAAAATGATATAAACACGTACCATTATCCATCCATTCATCCATCCATCCATCCATGCCACTTATACAGGACAGGGTCAAGGTGTATTATTATTATTATTATTATTATTATTATTATTATTGTTTTTATTGAACTATTACTGTATTTTACATTTTACAAAAGAGTAATGAAATCTGCATCTGAATTATGTCAACTACTTTTTTTGGCCAATCCATGACTGCAGGGTGACTCAGAAATTACCATTTATTACTCACCACGTACATAAAGTAAAATATCAACAAAAAGCAGTAACTGGCACTCCTGAATTGCGAGCTAAATCCTAAATATAATACATCGCAGTGCCCAGAAAGTGCCACATCAAGACTCAGCGTGACGTGCGGTACACAGCGATACCCCCCACCCTAGATGAGACACACGGGTATATCGGCGAGGACGGTGCACATTTCCGTTTGACAGAAGCTTGATTGTTACCTGGAAATTTTTGCTTATTGTCAGCCAACAGTCTACTGGCATAAACAACTGGCCAAAAGATTTGCTTGAAATATGCATATGATGTCACACATTGGACAATGGAGAGAATGGCTAACCTGCATTATCAATTAGACTTCACTCACAACTAATTTAACGCCACCGCTACTGATACTACTAATTCATTAATCATTAACATTAATGATAACAATCAAAATATTCCTTAAAATATCTGATCCTGTGGCAAACAAGTAAGGGGACACTCGGGCCGTACAGGTATGAAGATCCAGACTTGCAACATGCTAACTGCACACAATATCCACTGAGGTATAAAAAAATCCCGCTGACTGGAAAATATTTGCTAAACTGATTTAGAGAAAATACAAAAACATTCATCTAATCACATTTATGTCATATAAATAAACAATAAGCATGTGACTCACGTTCATTATTGAATTCACACTGAGAGCATTCAAAAGCACAACATCGATTCATTTATTATCTGTCGGATTTACGTGGTTTAAAATGCCAAACATATGCACTTATCTAGCATTTAAACCCAGATCATTGTCTTGATGAGTGATTGTTCTTCAGAACAGAGCATCATAAACTGCATTGTCCTGAAACAACCAGATATTATTTTATTCCTGCAGAGTAATTTTAACATTTCAGAGTGGCTGTTTAAGAGCTGGCAGTTGAAATAAGAAGTCAGGTGACCATCTCAATGTTATGTTATTGCTGATAAGTGAAGGCATGTCGAAAGTTTAAAGCAATTTATTACGACGGCAATTTTCTGTCCCAGGATTGATTCTGAAAATGTTTCTGAATTTTTATATGAACACAATGATTTCCCATTTGTAATAGACTGTCATGTTGTTGTGTCATCTTAGGACTTACATCAGTGCTAAGGCAATACAGGTTCCCCCTATTGACCCAGGATTCGCCTGAGGCTGACGGGACCGGATGCCTTTCCTGAGAACCGTCCAGAACTCCACGTGATGATGGGGACTGTCACTTACGCAATCCGCCAAAAGCACGGCGCTGCTACAGAGTGAACAGCCGTCCCTTGTTTGAAACATTATTTGCTCAGTGTAAATTCAGACTCGTGTAGTAAAAATAAAGGTCAAAGAATTCAATAATATGAATTCATTAGGCCCGCAGTTTCATTTTTGCTTAATCTTAATTTTTGGTTTTGGATTGTACTTCTATGCAACTGAAATAAATATTCTTATGTAACAATCAGTATGCAGGCCTACACATATCAAAGTCTTCATCTTAAGCCATAGCGTTTGCTCTAAAGTGTGACGTGTCCACTTTTCAACAGAGTTGAAATGCAATTCACTCATTGTCTCCAGTCATCTTTTCAATAATCTCATTTCAGATTTGTTCAGCAGTGGTCATAAATATATTTTTCAATGCCTTGTTATAGGTGCCACTTCAAATTTTTATTTGAAGGACTGTTGGGATATAATCTCCATGCTGGTTCAAAGAAACACTTCTGTTAAAGATAACTAACATAATCCGGAAACTGAATTTTGCATTTTTTTTTTTTTGTGAAGCATAATTTTCCTGCAAAACATGCAAGCTTTAGTCAAGCATGCATTTCATGGTCTCGCAGCTACAAAATCCTGGCGTGCAGAACGTTTTTCACACTTTTTTATCATTTCACACCACTTTGCCAAAAGCAGACAGCACTGTGTCATTGAAACAAACAGCATATCCATAAATGGCTAATTGTATTCTGAGACGGCCTTCACGGCCTCAGTCTTAATTGAAAGCATACAGTCTCTAGAAGATGTTGCGGGAATGGTGTGTAAACCAGAGTTTAAAACAGGGGTATCTACAACTCTACCCAGATTCTACTGTTTGCATTTTAGATCCTAATATGTGACTGAATTCCTCTCTCTCTCTCTCTGTTGAAACACCCTGTTAAGTAATGACCTTTGTCCCTTTCAGGGAAACGTAATCTCTTAATTAATGTCTGACAAAGCACAAATGCGCACGAAGAAAAAAAAAAGTTTTCAGATACTGTAGCTTGTTTATGATTACCACGTGCTTTGGCTAACTAAAAGCCTATTGCTTTCTGCATATCGTCAAATATACCATACAATTAATAGAATTTAATACGCAAAGGTAGCATATGGAAGACGGACATGTGCTCATCACGGTTATTGCCATTGATGAGCTGACGATGTTTTACGGTTTCTTATTCTCTATAAATGTCAGTAGAACAATTGATGGGTATTAAAACTGTCAGACAACCATCGCATGAATTTCAATCCCACGCGTCGTTAGTATGTACCCTATATTCATGTATATTGGCATCGGCCAGTTTTGTATAGGTTACCTAATATTCGGCAGCAGACGATATAACACGTAACTTTGAGTGGTATTTCATGTTAATCTATTTTCAGCCATCATCAGTGCCAATAAGTGCATTGCTATAAACTGAAAATGTTAACTTAAGCTATTGATAAAGTGTACAGTGAGACAAATGAGAATATCATGCAAAAAAATATAAACGGAAAGCCATTCAAACATATAAACCGACACACATATATACATAACCCCCGACATTAAAATCACGAAGTAAAATGCACAGGACTACTTACTTAACACTAGAACCACATAGAGCTCCGCATCCGAAGCGTATTACACCCGTTCCTGTAAAGTTATTTAAAAAAATGATGCCCTCATTCGGAAATAAGTCGCAGATTGAAAACAATGTTTGAGTCAAACAGAAACTCTCACTGATACAATGTAAATCTAAATGCGCAGAAGCAGCTGCCTCCGTCGTAACATCGTCGCCCTGCTCTGGGCAGAAAGGGGAAAAAGCAGAATGAGTATCTGAGTTACCCTCCTCCTCCCCCGGCTGCCTCCCATGACCCCCCCGTCCGCCGCCACCCCCGCCTCCGCGCCGCTCGGGTACCGCCGCAGCATCTAAACACAAGCTCGCTTCACGCCGCCGTTAATGAAAACACACAGGGTGGTTTGTGTCAACAATTTTAAAAGCCTTCTTTTTGTTTTTGTCTTTGTAAAAATTCTATAGATACTAACTATAATGCATATTTGTTCATGAGTGCCATTGTTCCAAGCGTGCATAATTTGGCGCATCACACTTGCAATAAATTTACCGAATAATCGGTGAGCAAATCGGTATATCAGCTTCACCATTTTGTTTTTCTTTTGAGAAAAATAGGATTTTATGAAGAGCACTTTGATTTATGGATGGAGGGATACATTTGATCTTTTCAAAATATAGGAATTTACTATAATATGTATGTCTCTTGATGTATGGACCAGGATTTTGTGTCGTTACTGATTTGTGCAATACAAGAAGCCAGTATAATATTTACTTTGTTAAAGTCAATCTGAATCTCAAACTGAATTCAACTGGATCTGAATCCACACCGGATCCTTTGCCTCAGATGAGTAAAGCTCCCATAAAACTTTAGTAAACGATATCCCTGGATTCACTTAGGAGGGGTCACAGCTGTGGCCACAGGTACTACACTTTGGCCACAGCTCTCGAAACCCCCCCCCCCCGCCCCCCACCTCACTGCACCACGTCCTGGGGAGACCACAACCACAGACAACAGCTCCAGGGCTGTGCAAGGCCCCCAGGGAAACAGCCACACAACAGCAGGGACATCTGACTTCAACGACCCATTTTTATTTAGTTACTTAGCAACTAAGCCGCCAGGAAACCTACATATTCCAGTTTGCCAACGTTCCGTTCAACGTGCAAATGCACAACGGCAGGTAACACGTCGTTTCTTCTGCTATTACACCACCTACACTGAAGACCTGCACATTTCCCAATATATGTAAACAGTATGTTACGCATTTATTTAAATACTAAATTGAAAGCAGGCGACCGCATTCTGTAGCACAAACGGTGACAAACTGCATAACATCAAGTTGGACGCTGGTATTCTGTACTGCACCACAGGGCCTGTGGTTTACCACTTAATGCCTTAAACAGAAAAAAAAAACTGTACCCATGACAAGTTCTGTGTTGCCCCAAGTTGTTAAAAAATTTCATACATTTGTGATAAAAATAAAACACGGCAAATCTATTCCTTTTTCTCATGCCGCTTTAATTCACAAAAACTTGCGCATGCAAAGCATTTGCGCAAGACGCTGAAATGGGGTAGTATTACGTTTCGGGATACGTTTTGGATGGATATTCGCTTAATTTGCAGACCGGTTTATTTAAGTCGACAACAAACGTGCACCTATTATTATTATTACCACCATTATTATTATTATTATTATTATTATTATTATTATAGTTATATATACTAGCTCCTTTCTTAGAGCTCCACGTCTTTTTGCACAAAACATTTCGTTTCAGACAGAAATAAAATTTTGAGGAATCAAGAAATTCGACTCCCTCGTGCATGCGTTTGCATTTTAATACTGAGTGTAAATATTTGAAACGTCATCCAGTAATTACGATGAACAAGCAGGGATTATGGTAACATTAGCAAACACTGAAAACAACAATTATTCAGTTTAAAAGTATGTGTTAATTGGTATGAGCTTAAATAAAAGGGCACAGAGGAGCCGGTAGTGTAGATGGGTTAGGATCACGGGCGTCGGTAGGTCCGATTACTCTGGGCTATAGGCCCGAGAATTTTAGCCCAGCTGCCAAAAAACAGAGAAAAAATCCTCAAGCCCCAGGAAAACCCGACTGAGCCCCTGGTCTTCTCAATAGCTAGAAACTGGGACTGAAACTAGGTGGGGCTATATTGTCGTGGCTTCGATGGAGATACGAGCTTGTTTGAAAAAGATCACCAAAAAGTAGAGCACCGCAAAACTTGCCGAGCTCAAAAGTCTGCTGTATATATCACGGGCACGACATCTTCTCGATGAAAGTTATCGCAAAATCGTCGCACATTATTTGGTATTTTGTAAACATATATGTTACATGCATTCGAGCTGCAAGCGATTCGGTGACATTTAGGTTAAAACCACACTTGCGAGACAAAACACCTGTCCTTTTGTTCGCAAAGCAAACCGCTCAGGAGAATCTTTTTCCACTTTGTACCCCAGTCTGCTCCGTCCCGACAAGCGCGCCCCCGCGAGCGTCACACGGCGGAACGCGCTCAGCCTAACCTCAGCGCAGGAGCTGCAGGCGCAGACGCAACCCTGTCGACTTCCGTCCGGTTGCAACCGCTCTGCCTGCGCTGCTGCAGCGGGGGGTGGCGGGGGGGTGGTTGCTGTTTTTTGTTTCAAATCACTTCCTACAAGTGGAAGGAGGGGGTGGAGAGCGGTACTACTTTTCACCCATTTACACAGCCGGATATAAATGATGAGACATCCTCCTAGCTCAAATGACCTGTATATATTTTTTGTTTATCGAGCCCGCGTGTACACAGTCATGAGAAAACCGCACACCACACAGTGCCAGGAACTGCAGAGCTGAGGTACTGCACTCAGCACAGTGTATTACCTACATGGCACTCTACCGCCCTCTATGTGTCACCTGCGTTTATTACGAAAAGTACGTCACTTAAGTTCCACAGTTAATCATTATTCATTTACTTTGAGTGGTCGACCAGTCTTGATGGTGCCGATGTCTTGAGCACTAGGGAGTGACTTACAGGATTAAACTTGAAAAAGCCGACCACTGCCTTGAAAGTTAACCTGCCCGACAGCCAATGCATTCGGTCATCCTTCACCTAACACTGGCCCGGGGAATGTTTGATGGGGTTAGACTGCAGCACTAAATGAGTGCTATGAAAATATTCACTTTTGTTTTCTCCCTGAAGATGTGAAATTACAATAATGCTGTTATGAGTGATTTTCATGGTACATGGTGTAAGTCACTCTTAACTCTTAACTGTTTATCCTGGCCGGGGTTAGGATGATAGATGTGTCATGTTAACATTATAGGCAGAAAACAGCTCATTTATTTCACTCTTTTGTGTCTAATGTAATTTATTACACTGTTTTATAACAGCTTGCAGTCAACAGCCTGCAAACTCCATATTTACATTTACATTTAGGGCGTCTGCCAAATGTTCACAGGCTCTTAACTGGTGTTATAAAATAGTTCAAAAACAATGTAATACCTAATATGGCCGTTTTCTGGATTTTCTGTTTACACATTATGTTCTCTGTGTGTGTAAAGATGTCTGGGAAGCCTTGCTTGAAGGGGTGCTTTGTAAAAATTAATCACAGTGAATTCAATATTGATGGAGACTCCACAATGTTTTGCTTTATAGGTTTGCTCTCAAGCATGAGTTAAATCCGCAGAACCTCCGCTGATCTCTCAGTAGCTCAGGGTCACCATACCCACCATCCACATGGGATTTGGATAGACCCGTGAACTTTCGTACCCACCATCCACATGGGGTATGGATAGACCCGTGAACTTTCATACCCACCATCCACATGGGATTTGGATAGACCCGTGAACTTTCGTACCCACCATCCACATGGGGTTTGGATAGACCCGTGAACCTTCATACCCACCATCCACATGGGGTTTGGATAGACCCGTGAACTTTCATACCCACCATCCACATGGGATTTGGATAGACCCGTGAACTTTCGTACCCACCATC
>JAODLD010000101.1:5399098-5420451 GCA_026781065.1 Mormyrops boulengeri
CCCGTGAACCTTCATACCCACCATCCACATGGGATTTGGATAGACCCGTGAACCTTCATACCCACCATCCACATGGGATTTGGATAGACCCGTGAACCTTCATACCCACCATCCACATGGGGTTTGGATAGACCCGTGAACTTTCATTCCTGACTTCTGCAGTATTTTACTAAGAGCTCCCAATGCTAACATTTGCTCTTTGAGCTAAAGACACAATCCCTCTAATTCAAAGGACTTAATCAGATGCTGACATCATGCTTGGAGAGAACATTGGCCTTGGTGTGACTCACTAGCACTGTCATTTCTGTCACTAGTTACTTTTACTCAGATGTTGTATTCATTGCGAACTCCGTGTTGTGCAGAATTATCAATAAATAAGCACTACATAATTGTCCAAACCGGCTTGAAAGAGTTAAAATGGAGAAAAAGCAGACACAAAAATTCCCACAAAGGAACCATCCCAACAACAGCGACAGGGTTTCTGTCCAACGGTGCCGGAGTCCATTGGACAGCATGCTGCAGGAAGCAGGAGTCTGCAGGGACCCGGGGCCGCTGACTGGACAGGAGGTTCTGGAGCGAGTCGGGCCGGATGAGGACTCTGAAGAGGTCTGTGGCCGATGAAATTGGGGCGAAGCCACAAAGAGCACACGGTACGCAAAGACAAAAGCCAAGAGAGAGAATACAGGAGAAATCACAAGCATGACACGGGGCAGAGAGGGTTGAGGTGTATGTCAAGCCTGGGCCTTCTGGCTGTCCCAGGAGACACAGCGGTAATGACACTTGCTTTGTCGAGTTGGACGATGATTTTTTAAAATTCTGCTAATCACTTAATCGCCGTCGTGTTAATTTTCTCCATGATAATGGCATTTAATCTCGCGGAGACTTAATTAGGGGCACCAGGTAGCATAGTGGTCAAGAATTTCGGTAACCTTGAGAAAGCTGATCCTCTCTGGTAAAAACATCATGTGTAAAAGGCTGAAACTGTAGGTCATGCTAAATCGAATGTGAGTATATTTAGTGCTGCACAGCTTGTATCATTTAAGATCCATCGTTATTAGCCTGTATTGCATGTTATTGTGGGTAGAGTCTTCCTGAATCATCGCAGATGCTTAACTGAGGGGGGGGGCTGGCTTTTCCTAAGTGTGAGGATATAGGGATTCTCTACTAAGAGGCAGACATAGGTGAGAGAAAAGCCGGCAGCCTGTAACTGTTTCCAGGGTTAGGGGTCAAGGGTGGGGGCGCCAACACTGATATAATCATTAAAATAGAGCCTCTTGGTGACTAATGCCGCCAGTCCAGTGCTTGCAGAGCTGGTCCATGACTTGTGTACGTCGCTATGGACACGGCTTGGCCTCGCGAAGGTGGGATCAGAAATACCAGCAGCACGCCTGATCGACACAGCTGACATCTAGTGGTCACATGCTGCAGCTACATATTTCCTGCATGTTTGTTTCGTTGCAGTAAAGACAAGGAAGGAAACAGAAGGCATGAAGGATTCGAGGCCCCTACACCCTCTCTGATGCTACCATTCAGCAGCAGCGTTGTAGCAGTTGAGTTCTGAGTTTCTAAATCCCTTGCCTAATTATAAATTAATACATTTCCTTTGGAGTATAAAACATCTCTCTTATAATTTTCCTCATTTCCAGTGTCCCGGAGCTGTAATGCACTGGCAGTTCACCCCAGGGTGCCAACAGCTGCATGATTCCTGGGATTGGCTATAGACTCATCACAGTCCAGTTACTGGGAAGTTTGGGAGCAATTTGAAGCAGTCTTTGGAGTGTGTAGGCATTTGAACCCCCCACCAGTCTATGGCATTTGAACCCCCCCTCTGGGGTGGGAGGCCACAGTGCTACTGTGCCACCACACCAGCAGGACTGATAGTAAAATGAAGGTTATAATGGCAAATTTTGATATTCCCTTTCCACTCCAACAACATTAACATAGGATTATCTCTTCCTCTGTCCGATCCGCGATGCATCTCTTTGTGCAGTGTTTAAACTGAAATCTGCATGCTGATGGCTGAAATTATTAGGACCTGATGGAGCAGGAAGGAAGATTGTCTCAGCACACTCTTCTATATTTAAACTTCTGTCATTTCCTGTGCTCCCTCCCCCCCCATTCCCCCATCTATGCCACATCAAGCACGTAATGCTATAGCCTCATGTCATTCGCCTCACTCAGCCTCTCCATTGCTCACGTGGTCTGCTGTGTGCAAGGCCACTCCCACAAAAAGACTCGAACATAGTGTCGGTGTTTTCTGACATCTTTGTCGCGTCTCTCTCTTGCTCTCACTCTCGGTCTCTCTCTGGGAAAGCACAAAAGCAGAAGTTTATTTAAAATCAAAGAACATAACTTGTTGAGACTTTGAACTGTTTCTTTTTCGATTTTACAGTTGCCAATTTTACTGGAATTATTTAGGTTAGACATAATCCTTGGGGGAGATTGGGGAAAACTGTCAAATTTTCATTTTAGAAAATACAGAAAAAGGATACAGTGGAAAAGAAACCTTTTTCCTTCCAGAATAACATTGCACTAGTTTGCTATACATCAGTGGTGTTTATGGGATTCTAAGTTTTACAGGAAGGTTACTGTATCTCTTTGAAAAACCCTGTTAAACAATCCACCCCAATCCAATCATATTTTATCTGTGTGGTAAAGTGAATGAAAAATAAGGGCTTGATATTCCGCAAAGGGCCTATTATACCTTAATGTGAAAGAAGATCTTTGAAAATAAAATTGCACATTGTACTGTGTTCATCGACTGTCAAGGCATAATAAATATATAATACTTAAATTAACCTCAGTACTCCTTTTATTAAAATTGAATGATTACTGTACTAATGCATAATTTGACCTCAATACCACTTTCATAATTTAAAAATGGCTGAGTATAATATTGATTTATTCATGATATCCTGAGAGCAGCAGGCTGCCGTGGGTAATTGCAGGAATTCAGCAGAACAGCTACATCTTTGGGATGCACTGTTACGTCCAGGAACTCGTGTGCTGAAATGGCAACGCACGCCTGGACTTCTGCTTGAGTCGCAGCCCCACAAAATGACTTTATTCCCTTCTTTTTTTAACATACATATTTCACTCCAGTATCTGCACGCTTTCCGTCTGTTGCAGTCTATTTCTTAAGATTGTAACCCAGAATGGTACATTTTTGGGCTCACTAGCTGAACACCGTCGACAGCACAAGTGTGAGAGAGACTGAGCAAAAGACAAATGTATATATCTCAAACACATCTGAAGTCGCATGTTGTTTTCATCGCTGTGACTGAATGTAAGGGCTTCCTATGGCCAGCCAGCCGGACCCTCTCTCTCTGCCTTACACTGTACCAGCTTGAAAAGGTGAAACTTACAAAACACTTAAAGGGGTTATATTTTTTCAAAAAACACATCATTTTTCCCATACTGTACATCGTTATTCACTCTATAACTCTTCTTGAAACCCTCTGTTAGAGCTTTTAGCCCCACCCCCAATGAGCCCAATGTGCTCTGATTGGTCAGCTTGCGGTACACATTCTGCCCCTGTCTTGCAGTCTGCAGACCAATCCTTGCAGGTAGGCGACCAGTAAGAATTGTTTTACAAGATGACCCCACCATGTCACGGAAGTAGGGGCTGGAATTCCAACAAGGTGTTTCAGGCAGATTAGAGGTGAGTGGTTTCTGTAGTGAGAGTTACTCCCTTTGGTGTGTACTGTGAGCTTTAAGACTTTGCAGGCCGTTTACATGCACATGAAGCTATATAATAGCTACATAACTAAAGGAAAGCTGTATAACTAAAGCTATATAACTGAAGGAAAGGGAAAACCATAATGTCATAACAGGGCCCCTTTAAGACAGGTTTGGTGTGACTGTTACAAATATTCCTTTTGGGAGAGTGTGTGACCAAATGTGTTTGCATTCATTTTGTGCCACCTGACAGTACGGATTGTCCTTGCGGAAAGTGTTTTGTTGGCTTTTCCAGTCCTCACGGAAGCATCGACTTATAGTCCGTCAGAAAAATTGCTTTACCGTGCAGACGTACCGCCCACTCACCCTGAAAAGAACCTACGTCTTTCCTGCAGTTACATTACACGGATATCCCACAATAGGTGTACGAAGCGTATCGGTCCTTTAGAAGCTTTTCAGACATGTACTTTTTTCTTGTAAACAGGAGGGGGCGCTGTGGGACTTCTACTAAAACCGCAATCCGGTTTAAAAAAGACTGGAATTTAAAATATGCATGCGCCTAAGGGGCTTCGGCGATATCATGTACTGGATGATTAAGAGAAATGGACACATTTACCTACCCAGAGGAACATTAATATTATAACAAGACCAAAGTGGGCAATAAAAAAACACTAGATTACATAATGGACCATCATTTCACCGAACAATATAAATTGCAAAAAAAGGTTAAAATCTGACTCTGTCTCCGTGTTGATCTGGTGTTTGTCCCCCCTATTTTACACCCCATCCAGCTCCCAGGAGGACTGAGAAGGAAGGAGTTAGGGTATGGGGCCAGGCGGGGGGCATGGGGGATGGTCTCGTTTTTGGGGCTCGGGCAGGATGAGCAGCACTTGGATGAGCAGATGGCAGTTTGGCCGGACTCCCTGTCCTTCATAGCCCGACTCCACACGGGCCGCTGCGCCCATACACACCACCACACCCCTTCCTCCTCACTGCACCACAGCAACTTTCCCTCCCTGACTCCAAGCTGTGCTTGCGTTCCACCTGCGCTGCACCACAGCCCAAACGAGCCCCCCAAGCTTGAAGCAATAAGTAACTGGGAAGTTATCTAAGCAGATTCCGGAGGGATCCCAGGACTTCGTCACACGAATGTCAGCTCTGTAGCACCTGTCTCAGCTGGCCAGACAGATGCTGTGTGAACCCAAGCACATAACAAGGCTGTTGGGGTTGGTGAACGCTCCAAGGGTTAGAACTTACAACCTCCTGGAGCTCAAACCACTGTGTAGAGTTTTCTCTTTTTTTATTCACTCTCTATCTTTGGAGAATCATTTTTTTTCTGCAAGAAAGAATACGGCTTGAAATGAATAAAAATGGGGTGGGGGTTAAAAAAAGCTTGGGGGCAAGAAGTGGCAAAGAAATAATCTGGAAATATTCTGCTTAATAGCGAGAGTTGTGGGATGCCAGTCTTGAGTGACTGAAGTAATTGGAACAAACGAACGTTCACATGAAAGACCACACAAGACTCGTGCCATTCTTGAGTATATTTCATTTATATGCAAATCGATAGTGGCATTTTCGTACTCGCCGGGCGTGACAGCGATGGAATGCCATCGTCTGATACCCCTCCTCCCGCCTCCCTCCTCTCTCCTCCCTCCCCTTCTCCCATCCTGGCGCCGAGTGGCCTGTTGCTATCTGCCCACATCTTGTTTTCGCTCCGTTTTCCAGTCTTGCTGTGAGGATCTTACACGTCTCCCCTTTCACTTATATCTGCCACTTCCTGCTGCCCGGAGGATGAGTCTGCCCACCTGCAGGGGTTGGGGGGAGGAATAGGAGGGGCCATAAATCATAAAGAGGTCCCAACCAATGATATGTTTTGATTAGTTGAGTGATAGGGGAGAAGACATTCTGGTAGCTAATCAGCTTTCACAGCATCCCTGTGGCCCCACCCCTGTACACATTCCCACCCACCTGGCTGTTAACCACCTCGAACCTAATGGTGCGTTTCCACTGGCATACAGGAACCAAGCCGGTCCCGAGCTGTACTGTGAAGAGAGACTAGGTACAGCACAGTTCCAGCTGGCTTTGGTTTTCCAGTTCAGTAGGGTCGCCTCTGTAAAGGCGTTCCAGGGTTGGGCGAGTGACAGTGACGTAAAAATGAAGAGGCACACACTTATTTACTGTTCTTGCAGTGTGTACAGTATCATGATTATTTCCTGATTTTCTAGCACATCTATGACAATTGCTGTGTTATGTTAGCATCAAACTCTAGCAGTCACTTGCTTAAATTTGCGTTACGAATCCATTCGTTTCAGGATTCCATAGTACTTTTTAAGTTGGAGGTTGGAAATTTCAAGTTCCAAGTTATCAGGAATGCATCAATACATTATGATGTGTGATACTACTAATAATGAATAATATATAGAATATACCCTTTTCTCCCTTCAGGTCATCCATGCGTAGGACAGCAGAATCTCCGTGCATTTCGCCCAATCAGATGGTGGTGATGCACGGTTATGGCTTGGGTACGGGTTGGAGAATTTGCAATGGAAAACCGGCAGTTTGTGGTACGCCTCAGGTGCCGCTCGGTTCTTGGTGGCAGTGGAAAAGCATCATAATGGTTTCCTGGATGCCCAGCTGGACACAGAAGATGACCCATGAACCATCCCTTGTCTCCAAAATGCAACCTTTGACAAAGGTCACACGGGCATCTTCCGGGCCATCCCTCTAGGATATTTACCACCCCTCCATTCGACCCTCCTTCAAGAGCAGTCACATCACATAAAACTATACGGAGGCAACAGATGGTTGAAAAGCTGGACTTCAGACCCAAAAAAGGAAGGTTCAGACCCCAGGAGGTGCACTTCTGATTTTGGCCTTGAGCAAGCCAATTTCTCCGCTTGCTATTTAATTAATTGCTTGAACAAATATTAATATTAATTGCTTCACTCAGCCACAGTGTAAGTGCCGTGTGCCTCTAGATGACTGACTGCTAAGGAAATAGCATTAATTGTGGCAGATCCCTGGAGTACAGGCAGAGTTACTGGTTACTATTGCTGATGATGAGAGTGCCATAAGGCCCTTGCTGAGAATCACCCCCCCCCCCAACACTAAATTAAACCTGAGAGGATCCTGTTCATCAAACCTGGGTCTTGAGGGCCACCATCAATCAATCCCATTAAGTGCATGTTTATTAAAACCATTAATATTAATGCTGCCATCTCGACCTGGGAGCCCACTGCCTTGTGCCCTGGGCTTTCTGGGATAGGGTCCATGCTTATTGTGATCTTGTACTGGATAAACAGTTATGGAGAATGCATGTCTTCATATTAATAAATATTCCTGGACAAATGTTAATTTGATCAGAACATCAAATGCAACCTCAAGCGTTTTAGGAACAGTCAGATTTATTTCCATAATCTCCGTATGGCATTTGTAAGTGTCTGGTCGACGAATAAAGAGACACATCTTTTTCAGATGACCCTGTTTTCGGCATCCGTTGATGTCCATCTCAAAAGGCCCATTTGGTGGAGTTTTGTGGGTCTTAGGGGTTTGACTCTAAGAGTCCGTGCTGTGCGGTTTATAGTATGGCCGCTGAATGCAGAAAGACCATCAATCCATTCGTGCTGTTGCATCGACAAGCTGGGATTTTTATTGCCTACGGAGCCCCCAGTAGAACCAAGTCCTGTAATGAATTTCCCAGTTTAATCACAACAGGGTTCAACATTTTAATCTGCGTAATGATTATTTAAGTGTGTGAAGAGTAATGTGGAGGAAAAGCCTGTGTCCACAGTGTCTGATGAGTCATCAGTGGTGAGTTGTGAGCGTTGAGCTTCTGGTAGGATTTCGTCACAATGTCTTGTAACAAAGATGGTAAAACCCTTTCGACCGTTTCAACATGCTACGCTGTACGGCTCTACAGAGCTTTCTATATAACATTAAAATATCTTATCATTCAATTATTCAGTCTGCGCAGCGGTACTGGCGCTGGAATGAATTTCCCTAAATCACATTTTGCAGGTTTTTTCGATGAATGTTAACCACTGGGATTGATACTGAGTTCACATTCAGCACAAAGGTGATGTTAAAAACAAAACAGCGAGTGACGGAGAGGTTAAAAGGTCATAGAGGGGAGGAGGGGTGGACCTCACGGGGTGACCGTGGATATGACCCAGGATTGGGCTTCAACTCGGTTACACATATAAACTGTACAATAAACGGGAAAATTATGGCCTCACTAGGTTGATACCAGCCCTGTGTACTGCAGGGTCAAAATCCCTGTCTCGATACCAGTGGTCGCACATGATTGTGGTATCAGTGAGGGCAAATCACATGAGGCTAATGTTAATGAAATGTTGGCTCTCTCGTTTGTGGATGAATCCCCCCTCGCAGAGGGATGAAGCACAAGCAGGCCCACTGGTGAGGCCTCGGCCATGTCCCCTGCTCTTCCTGGGATTGATTCTGGAGCCTGTAAACCGTCATCTGTATTAATAAGAGGGGGAAAAATGGAGGTTTGCCTCACAAGAGATGGAGGGAGCTGGGAAAGAGCAAGATATGAATATGACAGGCCCACCATCATCATGACTGAAACTATGTTTTATTCAAATTGATTTATAAATATTTATGTTCCTGAACTTATGAATTAATGTTATTTAGAGGAACTAGACAGGACCTATTAATCTTATCCGGAAATATATGCCATTAAATACTGCGGGTCATTTACTTTAATGGTATACATTTATATTTCCCCATTTTGGTTCTTTATTTACAGTTTAAAATAAGCTAAACAGAGAATTTGATTACGAAGCCCCAAATTGAGTCTAGGCTTTAGAGCAGTACATCCGTTTGGAATTGTCTTCTGGCTGTAGTTATGAAAAATGCTAGAAAAACAGTGCTTCCTGTTATCAAAACTGCTATGAGTTCCGGCTATACAAGGAGGAATTGCATTAGATAAAAAGGAGGTTTTCTCAGTGAGGAACCATCCACTTTGCTCACTTGCATAGTTAGCAAAGGGGGATCAAGTTAGATATTCAGCAGCACCGCGTTACTAATTCCTAATGATCTCTACTAGGGTTCTTTTTTGATCATGAGTGCCAGCAAGAGAGCAGGGAGAGGCAAAGCCCTTGGAGCGGCCAGATGCTGCAGCCGGTGCTGATGTCTCGCCGCCCGCTGGGTCCTCTCTTACAGCCCAAACAGCTGTTTTGGGTATTTCACTCTTCTCCTTGTTTGCAAAATACCAGGAGTCCTGTGTTACATCCTCCATTTCCCATGTTACGAGGATCTGCTCGCTATCCTGGCAGAAGCAAATCTTACTCCAGGGAACACAATCACACACCCTGTTAGCAAAACACCCACTTGTTTTCCAGTAGAAAAGCCCCCATAAGCCTCCCCCCCTTATAAAATTAAAAACCTCAGACAATCTACAACAGTGTGTTTGTGCTCATAAACTTACAGCCCCGAGGACAACACAGTGAAACCTAGGGTGCTCCTCTGTTCTGATGTCATGTTAGTCACGCAATGCCGGTTTACCCCAACTTTTATCCCATTTGCTGCAGTGCCACCATCAGGCCGATGGTGATATGATCTGGCATCCTGTTCTGATTTTTTGTGTTAATAAGAGACATGTGGAGAATGCAAGAATCCTTGATGGTTTGTTTCTCATGCTATGGTTAGTATATGGGTTTTGTGATTCAGAAGAGATAACCAATCAGATTGTAGAGGAGGTGGATCCAAGCGCCTGGAGGAGGCAGGAACAAGACATCTGATTGGTTGGTCCAGCCTCCTCTAGTTACTTTAACCCACCTCCTCTACAGTCTGATTCGTTATCTCTCTGAACCAATCATTTTTCTTTCTGCCCTCAGAACATTTTGGTGTAAGCAAAACTCCCATGAGCTTCTTTAACCTGGTTAATGGATCTGGAATATGGACCATATATAACATGGCACAGGTTAACTAGTGTGCACAGTTATTACATAAACTATGACTGTACATCCTACAGATTAGCCCTTTTTCATAACCACTCATTTAGTACAGGGTTGCAGTAAGCATGGAGACTATCACAAAGGCACGAGACAGGGGAACACCCTGGATGGGATGCCAGTTCATCTCAGAGAGCACATTCAAAAGTTTTTGGGTTACAGGCAGGAAACAGGAATTCCTGGAGCAAACCCACAGAAATGCAGGGAGAAAAGCACAAGCTTGGGGTACAAAAATGTACCACAGTGTGGGGGCCTGGGTGGAACTAGGAAACCCACTTCCTGATTACACACGCTTGTCATCACCATTGTAATGAGACAGGAATTTTTGAGAACATCCTTGAGCTAATTGCATAAAGATTTTTAAAAAAATCATTACTCTCCACAGTGACCCTGCATTGGCAAAAGATGATGCATTTAATCACATTTAACATTAACACCATGTACCTCGTATTTGACTGAAAATCTCACAAAAACTGTTAGTCTCCACTATCCACTCCAGCTCCTACGTATACTGAGGCGGAAACACGATCGATCAGTAATTACATTCCTACTCTCTGGTTGTCAGGAGCTTTAAACCATCCATACTGTATGCGACCCTATTACACGCTAGCAAAACCCCGATATACCCTCACCGTCTAGATTTTATCACTCTTGGGTAGAAATGCTGGTTATCATAAAAATCAAGAAAACATTTACAGCTACACCACGGTGAGTTTTAATAGCCCCGGGGTTTTCACTGCCTTTCTGATTAGGAAAACCCCGTCCGGATGGAGCTGATGATGTAACATAATTTAAATTTTAATTAGCATATTGCTAAATGCTCTCACGTTTTCGTTAGCGAAGTAGAAATGGCAAAAGAGCAGAACTTGTGGTATTTATTCTTAAAAATAGACTCTATGTTTAATAGTCTATTTGTTTCAGATACCATCTTGAAAATTGTAAGGTGATAACCTACTGTGTCAAGAGAATGAGGTCGGGGGCGGGGGGCTCTCAATATTTTCTCAGACAGGAACCCCTCCACTAATGCTTGATCACATATTAATACATCATTTCATCAATTTATGCTAAATCTTTCCAGATGCCCTACAACTGTACTATGGACCCCCCCAGGCTTATTCATTGATTAACCCCCCACCAAAGAAGGCACTTAAATCTCTTCACATATAGTGCACATTTCCACTCCAAGACACTTGCCTACACAGGCAATTACTCTGCCTAAAAGCTATGGGATGTAGAACATCACTGTGAATAGTTATGAGGGAAAAAACAGACCAAACATACATGCAATGGTCATAGGAGACCCACACATAAGGTTTCAACATGTGTGTAGAGAGTGGAGGTTTTCATTTAATCTGAGCAGCAGTTAATATTCCACTACATGAAGACAAACAGATTTTTCCCCACTAATCTTTGAATCAATAATACAAATATTGTTACGATATGGAGGACGAGGACTCAGATGCAGTCGTAGGTGGCATCGTGGAAGGTATTTTTACAATGCAACAAAAAAAAGAGAAACCAAGAAGGAGAAAATAAAGGACTTCGATGGGTCAAACAGAAGGTTGGGAGGAACGACGAAAGGAGGAAAGGGATCTAGCAGGGATCAGAATCAGGGACGGGGCAACAGGCAGAGGGAAACGGTAGTACACTTCAGGAGATCAGAGTAACACTGATTAACAGAGAAACTTGTGTTCCATTTGAACCTGGAAGTTCTGAGTTCCTAGTCAAGAATGCCCCCTGAAGTTGGAATTCCAACTCAGAAAACCAGAAGAACCTTTGTAATTCTCATTCAAAATGGTGGAACCTTTCACTAACAGAATTGAAAGCTGTAGTTATATACTGTTAATTAGCACTTATGTCTTATTTGTGTCTCGTTAATTGGTCGTACATACTGTAATGTTCTGGGCAACTGCCGTCTGTAGACATGTTGCTATGGCGTTACTGTGTAATGTGTTGTTACCAACTGATATTGCTAACAATGGCTGACAATGAACCTAACTAGAACTGGGGCCTGTTTCAGAAAACAGCTAACTTGTCAGATTTAAGGTAGTCTGGATTAAGTGTAAGTGAACAAAGATAATAGCCCTTTAAACTGGGGTACCATAAATCTAACAAGCTGTCCACCTAAGCATGAAATAGGTCCCTGGTATTATGAATGGCTTACTGAGTTGTTGTACTGGAACTTGGTTAACTTAAGTGTGATGTCATTCCCAGCTCTGACTGTCGACCTTTGAGGTAAATGAAATGCATCATTATATACATGGACTGGCGAGGATCAAAGCAATTGGTAGGTGTGGCTTATTAGAGGAAGGAGGAAACAGGATGGACCTCTGTTGGCCAAACTGGAACATTACATGCAGATCCTGACATACATAGTAATATCTACCAAGTTACTACGTGCGTTATCTTAGTTTTTGAGATGAGACATGGAAATAATCAATAAAAATGGCCCTGGCTGACATGGTGAAGCTCAGATTTGGCCCTCCACATAAAATAATTGCCCAGGTCTGATCTAGACAGGGGATCTATATCCTTACAACTGTCTCTTCCCTTTTACTCCGTGCCAGGGCTAGACTGATCATCCAGAATTCTGTGCAAATGAGATGTAGGTGGGGAAAGATTATTGTTGGGACCATTTGATTGGTCTTTCTGAGGCTTTTGACCAATCAGATCTGAAGAAATTTTGTACACCAGAAATTTTGTACACCAGAAAGGAGGTGAGCTCACAGGTTTGGGCTAAAGGCTTGTCAGCCGTAGATTCCTGGCTGGAATCTCAGGAGGATGGCTGCAGCCCTGATGCAGTACGCGCTGGCAGAGTACTTAACCTCAATTTCTCTAATATATTCAGCTGTATAAACAGATAAAAATGTAAAGTTGCTTTGAATAACAGCATTAGCTATGCAGCATAATGCAAATGGACCTTAATAGGGATCCACCAGACACTGGTGTTTTCGGTTCCGTTGGGTGCAGGAGGCATGGCAGATCCTCCAGGAAACTGCGATACGGGGAAAGATCGAGGGGAAAAGTTGAACTCGTATGACCGATCCTTAACCGTTCTGCCATAAGTCCTGGTATTTCAATTGTAAAGATCATAGTCTCCTTATTGAAGGAAAGAAATGGTGGATTGTCACTCAACAAGAGAGCTGGGAGGTGGGGTGGGAGTAGCCAGGAGTAGAGTGAGGAATTACGTCACTTGGAAAATGCCAAATTAAATGGGAAAATGTTCCTAGTATTTGGACAGAAATGGAGGGAACAGCCCAGCCAGATCCTTGAAAGTGGTAAGCAGGAAATGAGGGGTCTGTCGACAGGTTGGAGGGGACTGGGGGGGGCGATCTGCTTCGGCTGGTAACGTAAGAGGCCTGTAAGCAAACCAGGGTGACGGACACCACACTGCTTAAGACCACAGACTCGTGATCTGCAGGTTATCGGATTACCTGAATTAACTCAAGGAGGGGTCCTGTTGAACTACCTACAAAGCATGAACAGGGCCTGGATTATCCTACTGTCAACATTTATAAGTCAGTAGATATAAATTCAGGATTAAAGAAACATCTATCCATCCATAACCCATAACTGCATATCCAGTACAGGGTCATAGTGAACGTGGAACCTGGGAAGTAGCAGACAGGGGATGCCCTGGAGGGATGGGATTGCAGGCCTCTCACACCATACAGATCAGGGGTGGGCAACCCTGTTCCTGGTGTATTGTAGTTATTAGATAGGAACAAGTTCTCTTAAGTGTTGTTGCGCTGGGACCTTTAAAAAGTGTTACTCCGCCCCCTCTTGGAAGTGAGTCGCGGGCATTTTCCCTAGGGTTCGGATTTTCACGCATCGGTTGTTATTGTTCCTAATTAAGATTATCATCAGGACTTGTGTTCGTCCATAAGATAAAGTAAGTTGTAATTATTGATTCTGAGTGAGGTTTGATGGTGTTTAAAATATTTAAAGTGCGCACGTGTGGTTCAGGTTAATGTTTCGCGGCAAATATGTTAGCCGCTAATGCTAAGTGCTGCCAGATCGCTCATTAACTTATGTTGTAAAGTTTATGCTGAAGAATTCACGTGTAAAGTTGCTAATGTGAAGTTGAGATATTCCTGAAATGTCTGTCTGTAGAACCTTAAGTCAATTGCCAATTTTGGGTGTTTAGCTTAGCCATCTATGTGCATATTTCACTTAGTGATAATTATAATAGTTTATTTATGAATATAATAATTTAGATGCGACACCAAGAACGATATTACAGATACTACGTTGCGATGTTTGTTTAGAATTACAGATCCTTCCTTATTTGATGGATCGTTTAATAGCATTTTCTTTCTTTATTTCTTTGTTATAGCCACACAATACCTAGATGTTTATCTAATGGCTCAATAAATATTTTAAGAAGAACTGGTGATCGCCAAGTTGTGAGTGAAGCAAAGAATTGGGACTGAAGCCATTTAGAGGGTTCTAACCGACCAACACATAGGGATCACATAAAGAAATAGCCAGTACATTAGCTCCCTCCGCTACACCTGGAGTGCAGGTACCCAACATCCTAACCGACGAGTGACTATCTGTCCGAGATCAGGTGTGGTTCATCAGAGACTGGGTAGGATAGAAAACCTGCTAGATACCAGAACTCCAGGACCAGGGTTGCCCACCCCTGATACAGGCTATTTAGAGCCTTAGAGGTACCACTTCATCTAACTGGACACTTTTGGCGAAAGCCTGCATGAACAGGGGCAGACCTCCATACACAGTGAAGCAGAATTTGAACCCTGTAACCCACTGAGCCACTTATTATTATTAAATGAGAAATGGGGGCATGTTTGATGAAAGCTCATTCAAGACTCTGGTGGCCACATTTGGATGGGAGGTGTAATTATGCACATAACAAGTAAAATCAAACAAAAAGTGCTTAGAAACAGGGCAGGCTTGAGAAAATCACTAATAGTGCAGAGACCTGGGAGGTCAGACACATCGCGCTGCGCAATGTCCTGCAGGCAAGGATTAGATAGCTGATAGCAGCAAATGATTTCAGTAGCAAGGGCAAGTGCTTCCAGACTCCCTCAACCTGCCGGTAACCTCCTTTCCCTCTCTGTTTCATCTACCGTCTCCATCTCTATAATCCCAATCATCTCAGCTCCACAGGCATGGAATCACTGACTGTAACTTAGGCTCCATCTCTCGCTTACAGTAGAGATCCGGCAAATTGAATTCGGAGGTGACTGGAATGGAGCTGTAGGACTGGCTCTTCCTCCACCTCCGCACCCATCCCCCCATCCCATTTCGCTGGAGCTGGCCAACACCAACACGGCTCTCTATCTGCCCCACGCTGGGCCATCTTGCCTGCATGACGGGGTCTGCCGATGGCCCTGCCCATCCCTCGAGAACAGTGCCAGACTAGCTTCTCACATTAATGGTCATGAATATCCAGTTCTTCCTGAAGTCGTTCCCGATCAGGCTGACAACTGCAGAGCTCTTCAGCTCCTCACACCAGCAGCCTTTTGCACCACCTGCCCTGCCCCAGTGCTACCAGACACCCGCAGATGTTTGGGAGGAAAAGAGACAAGGCCGCATGGAGCAAAACGAAAACCAGGACGTCACTGCCTTTGTGCCAGTCCGACTTCTCGGATTCATGCAGCAAAAATAAAAACAGTAAAACTTATTTTAGCGAAATCACAATGCATGTAGCTAATTCATTAATTTCGCTCACTGTTCACGACACACTCCCCTCCCCAGCCTTGCGTGTCCCTAGTGCCCCATTCCCTGCACATAATTACCTTTCCCTCTCAAATATGGTCTCCTGGCAATTTCACACTAGTCTCCAGTCCTGCTCCTTTAACTTTTATTGTTGATGCACGAAAGATGTGAAGTCTGATTGGAATGGAAGGTCGCGCACACGCACACACACACACACACACACACACGCACACCAAACAAAGAAAAACTGTAATTCTTAATCAGTATTTTCTAAATATAAATAATTGAAATCTGTCCTCATTCCATCTAATGCCTTATCAGATTCATCTTCAGCTCCCTTAAAATTCCCTCTCCCTGGCTCTTCTTTTTCTTTAACACTCTCTCAGGCAATTTTTTTATTTTCGAGCCTTAATTTCAAGGTGCATCATGACCACAACGGAAAGCAGCCTTTTCTCTCTCTCTCTCTCTCTCTCACTCCCTCCAAACCCTTTCATATTACTCTCGCCTCCTTCACATTTTCCCTCTCATCTTCTGTCCTTGCCCCCCCCCCATCAATCACTGCCATCTCTCCTTCTGCTCAAGCTGTAAAATAGATTAAACAAGACGCGACACGTTCAGATTTCGACATGTCCTGATCATTCAGTCTGTTTTGCTCTGTTTTTCTCCTCCTTACTAAGGCTAACGAATGTCATCCTGCAGTGAGGTGGCCCAGCTGTAATACTCAAAAAACGACTTGCAGTCCAAACAAGCGTGTGCCCTCGAGGCGAGACCTCTCTCTGTTCCCTACAGACCAACCCTCCTGTCTTCATAATCAAGTTTTTTTCTTCCCTACAAGCCTTCCTCTGAAAACGCTTTGTGGAAACCCCATGAGGATGATGCTGTATAAAAATAAATAGCGCCAATCCAAGTGTTTGCACTTAAATGGACAGTCATTAAACAAATTCATTAGAAAACAACCAACTAATTTACTAAAGCGTAATGGGAATAAGTCCCTTTCCGGCCTCCAAAAAAATTAATGCATTTTTAAAAATCATCTGTCTTCCTGTTTACAGCAAGCCGCTCTTGTGGCTGTAATGATCTGACATTTCGGCTTTTCAGCCTGGGTCTAGCGGGGGATTTTATTCAGAGCGATTTGCAAGCCGCGCCGGTTGCCAAGACAGTGAGCGGGATCCGCAGGGGTGTGTTTAGCGGGCCGGGCTCGTGCGTGCCGACCGCTCAGACCGCCTCACTTTGGCTCCCGGCCCGGTACCGCGGTGATATTATGCCCCATTTTCCCTTCGTCTCCTCTCCCCGCTCCTGTTTTCCACGTCCTGTGATTGCGATTCACCCCCGTGATGCTTCTTGCTAGATGCCCAAACACTGAAACCCGCCGTAGAGGCTGAATGCTTTTTGTCCCGTGTCAGAATATCTGAAGGAGTGTCATGTTAAAGGCTGTACAGTCAGACTGTTCCTGCACTTATGAATACAATGTTGTTTTAGGTAAAAGTATGTAGCATGTCTGGGATAGGTGTAAGTTTTTTTTGCACATTTTGAATCACGTCTAATGCAGATAATTGTGGGCTAAATTAAACACAACAGGGGGGCGATATGTGACTCAGTTACTAGGCCTCTGTCTGTGATTGGAAGGTCGTCGACTCAAATCCTGTGCTCAGCATAGAAACTGCATTCCCACTGGGCCCATGATCAAGGCTTGTAACCCCCCCGAACCCCCCCCAAAAAATGCTCCAGGGGTGCTGGATAGATAGCTGACCCTATACTTAGACCCCAAGTTTTGCTCTCCCTTCTACATGTGTGTGTATGACTTTAAAAAAAGGAGATAGATGAGATGTGCAAACAGCATATAACATATCTGTTATTGTACTTCTGCAAACGCCAGACAGCTTGATTTCACTCTTGATTTGATATGGTAGCTCAGTCAGAAGCACTGCAAGCCTAATACTTGCAACACTGCAAGTTCAATAATCATATTGTATTATGTTCTTAGTTATCCAACCACAAACTAAGTCTTAGTTAGATACTGATCTCAAATTCATTCATCATTAATGAATAGTAACGCATCTTTTTTACCAACAGTTCCAGTTATTAACTTTGTTGGTATATCTGTTAGTTCTGCAAACTGTTGTGAACTTCTGAAGGAACAAGTAGTGAATAACATGAGTGAAATACTGATCTCATGTTTGTTATCTTTCATCTCAAGTAGCTACTATATATCTTCATGATTTGTACTTCAGTAGTTACTGAGTTTAGTAAAGTGTTACCCCTCTCGGTGTTTGCGTTTTCTTCCATGGTCCAAAAACATGCATTTAAATGATTTGGTGCCTCTGAATTGTGTGTTGACGTGTGTTTATGTCCTGAAATGGCCTGGGATCCCATCCAGGGTGTTGGGCCACCTGGTTCCCTATGCTGACTGAGATAGGCTCACTGTGACCCTGCACTACATAAGCGTTAATGAAAAAATCGGTGGATAGATGGATGCAAAAATATCTTTTGGCTTCACTGCACTTCACAGCAATCACTTACCCACTGCCATTAAAATCTCTCTTCACGAGGGACCTCTCATTCACAGATTAAAATGCACAAGAAGTGTGCTCATAGATTGAATACATCAGAGTTCATTTCAGTATGTTTAATTGTGGCCACCGGTTAAGAGAGTGTGGTGGGAGGTGATTTTTGCGGTTTGTTCGTGTCTTAGTGACACATGGGCTGTTGCCAGGAGATGTGGGAGAAGCTGCCCTAATCGACCCGCTCTTCTCCAAGCCATCGGGGCAGGGCTAGTTCATTATATGAGTGCCGGCAATCAGTGCTTCCTATTTGATTGCGAGGCCTCATTTTGAATTCTCCAAGCAGGATACATGTGTTAATTAGTGAGAAGCACTCCCCCTGTAATTTGTGCTAGTAAGAGGATGGATACCCGCATCAGCCAGAGCCAGCATGCTGGGTCAGGTCTGGAGTGGCCTGGAAGACCTGAAACTTGGCAGCATTCACCTGGAGATCTGTGACACACCAGCAGGTACCTCCAGATCTGCATCCTACAAGGATTCACCTGCAGATCGGTGACTCCCCAGTGTTCATCTGGAGAACATCACCATCTCAACAGCATTCACCCGGAGATCAGCACCTCACCAGAATTAAGCAGGAGATCAGTGATTTCCATTATTCCCTCAGGATCTCACCAGCATTCACTTAAGAATTAGCACCTCATCAGCATTTGCCTGAGGATCCGCATCTCCCTTACTGTAGCCTAAGAATAAGGATCTCACCAGAATTCACCAGGAAACCAGTGACTTTCCATCATTTCTCAGGAGTTCAGGATCTCGCCAGAATTCTTCAGGAGATCAGAAGTCTCATTAGGAATACTATTACCATCTACTGGATGCCCCCCCTACGCCCCGGCCCCCAGCAGCTACCCTGTGCCAATTACTGAAGGGATGGGGTCACAGTGCAGAGCTGCTGTCTCATATATAGTTCCAAAGAGGCAGCCATGAAACACCGGTCACTGCACAACCAGCCCTCAATGCTACCATCAGGAAAACCATAAACACTGACCGCTAAGGGGTGCGTCAAGGAGCGAAGGAGATGCATCCATGTACAGGCCTCGGAAAGTCAGCTTCAGCTAAACAAATTACACTCAGAACATAAGGAAATTCTGCATCCATGTACTGGCCTCGGAAAGTCAGCTTCAGCTAAACAAATTACACTCAGAACATAAGGAAATTCTGCATGTGTGAATGAAAGCAGAGCAGCCATAGGAGAGTGCCACTGGGAACATTCCAGAAAGAGGTACTTTGTATTCATGGAATGAGAGGTTTTCTTAAGGAAGAGGCTTGGAAGGGTAGTGAACGAATGTTCAGAGGCACATGAATTCATACATATATAATTATGCACTTTTGAGACTACATTTGTTTATTTATTTAGCAGACGCTCTCTGATGCATGGTGATGAACAAGTGAGGAAAGCTTGGGGTCAGAGAGCAGGGTCAGGCAGCAGCCCTAGCACAGCGGGGAATCAAGGGCAGACTGGCGGAAATCCAAACGACAGGGTTTATTTTGAACAGACAAGGATCAGCACAAGAACTTCAATGACAAGGGCTACAGACTTGAACGCGGACTGAAATACACAAGACGGAAGGCAGGAAATGTGAAACAGCTGGTAAAACGGAAGGATTCCACACGAGGTTAATGAGGTGAGTGTGGCACACGAAGGGGTTGGACGATCAGGTGTGACACCTGTCCATTTTTGAGCATTTTTCTATCCCTTTGATTTTAGGCTTATTACATTGTACGTACGAGTTAGTCACATGTGATTTATGTTTTTGTTTTCAGCCCATTCTGGGCTACTCAGATATGTTATAATTTGACGTGTACATGCTGACACAGTCTTGATATCATCCTTTTTATGAGGAAAAACTATTTGCACATATTGAAATTTCTCAATTTTTAGTTCCATCTAATATGAAAATTTGCAGGCACTACAAATATTATCTTATAAATGTCTCTATGATGTGGGAATGCAGGGTTTTCATTTGGGGACCTTTGTATGGCTTAGCATCGTGAAGGGATACATGGTTAGTACCAGGCGGAAATGAATATCTGATTCTGCATCCATTTGGTAACTTGTTGAAGTTATCTGATGGAGAGCAATGTGTGGTTTTATATATTTTTTTTCTTTTTTATTTATTGCTTTATAACATCTGAAAGAAATTGAAACCGCAAAACATTGTTTAGTTTATGATCCAGCGAAGAAGAAATATTGAAATTTTGGCCTACACATTTTTTGATCATTCTGAGAAAGCACTACTCTTCCCAATAAGGCACACATGCCTGTGTGACCCAGGCATCCGTGAATGCACTATGCACATGCAAACAGTATCAAGCCAGGTCAGGAATCATTCACACCTTTAGGACAATGGCAGACAGACAGACTGACTGACTGACTTACTTACTTGCTGACTTGCTTACTTGCTCACTTGCTTAGGTCCCCACAACGTCATATAAACCTAATCCGCACACACGCAGCCACACATGTCCCGCATCCTCACCACACATTCCCAACCCCAAACATGCACATATGACCCCGCACACAAAACACGACATAAACAAACAACAGTGTGCATCAAATCCTAATATAAGATCAAAACAAATACCTTTAGGAGTAACAGGCATTTGTTTTGCAGGAACTTTCAATATGCGCTTTGTTTTCCGGGGTGTGTTTTGGTGGAGAATGTTTAAAATCTATGCCTCTTTGCACACAGGATTACTCTGGAACACTTCAGCGCACAATGTTGCAACTTAGACGAGCAAATTGGGTAAGTTCTCTCAGTTACAAAGCTGTGTGAAGTTACAAGCCTGAGATTAATGGGTGGGAAAATCAACACATTATGTGTTTGTCGGGTTCTAAGGGTTAAGGGCCTTGCTCAAGGGTGCAGCAGTGGTACAGTTACTTTGACATTCCAGACATGGGCACAGATCCCTAACGTACTGAGCTACACACTGCCCTCGTGGATAGATGCTACATACCAGCTGCGACCTGTATATGCCCCAGCTGGACTCCAACCAAACTAGCTGGGAAATACCATGGATGACAGAATCATTTAGAAGATGATGGGCCACAAATAATATAGTATTGTACTATTACTTATGTATTAATTAACCACAATCAAAGTCTTTGTTACATACTGATCTTATGTTAACTCATTAATTAATGAATCATGATGCATGTTTTCTGCCAAACAGATACTATATGTGTTAATATATCTGTTAATTCAGTGAGCCTTTCTAACTACTGAAGGAACTACTGAAGGAATAAGTAATGAATAACACAAGAGAAATACTGATTTCATGTTTGTTCATCATTAATGAGGTGCAACAATGTTTTTTCTCAAGTAGCAACTATATTTGTTCAGGATTTCGTCATGATTTGTACTTCAGTAGTAATTAAGTCGGGGGCAGTGCCTCTGGACTGGCAGACCGGGGTGGTGGTCCCCCTGTTTAAGAAGGGGGACCGGAGGGTGTGCTC
>JAODLD010000101.1:5423405-5439479 GCA_026781065.1 Mormyrops boulengeri
CTGCTGTATTTTTTATAATCGAATGATCTCACAGTTTAGGCTTGCCCGGCTGAACCCCCCCCCCCCCCCAACTGACCATTTAAACCCACGGGTTACAGATGAGTCAAATGCCTCTATGTGTGTGTGTGTGTGTGTGAAATGCGGGAGTCTCCGCATTTTCGCCATAGTGGAATGGGTTCCCAGGTCCTAGCACCCGCCCCGATAACGGGAGAGCACTGAAATGAATACAGGCAGCTTGAAAAAACAGCCAAATGAAGCGAAGCGGTGGCGATAAAATGACGAGAGAACGTGGCCATATCTTCTGAGTGCTAAACGTGAAGGGGGAGACTCGCAACATGCGAAGGACACGTTCCATGCCGTGTGCCTTCTGGTTGCCATGGACACCGTGAAGGGCGGGGCAGGTACCTCGAGTTACATTGGCTGGCTGTTACCCCCTGACCGTGTGCCTCTGAAATGCACCTTTACAGGCTTGCAAACACGGGTGCTGATCTCACTGTACCTCACATCCATTTGTTTCATCTCTGTTGAACCCCCCAAAATCAATGGATTGCAAATGCAATTGCAAGTATCCCACTGACCTCTCCAGGCAGAGAAATACAGAAAAATCCAGAAAAAGTCCAACCCAACCCTATGTTTACTTGCGCTGCATTAACTGTTCTGAAATATTCTTTTTTAAATAATATACTTTCACTCTAAGTCACAAACACACATGTCTTCATTTAATCAGTCCATAATCATTTTATTTCCACCGTGAGTTTACACACACCGGAGCGGGTGACAGACTGTTAGCGAATGAGCTCATGTGGATGGGTGGGACTCCATTTGGCCACGCCCCCTGCACAGTGACTACCATAATGCGGCGGATTGATCTCGGTACTAACAGATGTTTCACTCATTAATTAAGAAGCTAAGGTGTCGTCAAGCTACCGGAGACAGCTGCATAGGCGCCCCAGGCCTCGCTAACCTCCTCAGCCCTGCACACGAGCAACAATGAGTATAAGAATTACCACCAAGACCCCGGGAAGATGACTTTAGCCACATAACAGCTGGATGGGAGACAGGAAGGGGTTTAATAAAAGCAGTAGGGAGGAATCAAGGCGGAATGTAAATGAATAAACCAAATGGGTGTTGGGTCGCAGAAAGGCTGCCAGGGTAAGTTGAGCATCAGGGTTTTGGTGCCGTTACTGATGACGAGAGAGCAAAACGCTGCACTCATTACCTGACTTTGCCATACCCCACGATGTCCATGTATTCTCTCCCAATATTATAATAATATATAGTATTTCCTGTTTTTACGGGGGGGGGGGTTCTTCCTGCTGTGAGTAGCGATATACCTTGCTGGAGTCTCGCGGTTGCCAACGGGACAGGGCTGTTCACACCCCCGTCAGAACATGGCAAATGGCAAAACAGAGGCTGGATGCAGGGAGTGACGAAGGAGGCTGTGAAATAGGCTCCAGAACAGAACGCACTTTGCAGGCGCCGTTTCTGCAGTGTGGGGAGAACCTCCTTCCTAAAAACTTCAAAAAAATAAACGAGGTCAAGGAAAAATATATATGTATACAGTGCAGGGGGAAATGTATTTCAAAGTGTCTGACCGGCTGTGAACATGTGAAAACTCCTACTGACAGTAACCCATGTGTGAGCTGCCCAACCTCAAGTGACCCCCTAGTCCACAGGGCTGGAAGAAGCTCGCCTAGCAGGATGGTCACCGGCCATATGTCCCCGTTGAGCTCCATCTAAATGTGACATGCAGCAGCACACGCAGAATAATTTTAATGGCTAATGATTTTCAATCAGGCAATATGCTGGGGCAGCTCAACTAAACTGCACCTGGGCACCTGAGCTATGATTATTTCTATGTGTCATATGAACATGTAAGGAACATTAAGCAGAGCAGTGATATGGTTTTATGCCCCTCCAATACAGACCCTGGCCTCAGTGCTGTGGACATAGTTGGGGCCCCCTTGTCAGGGTATGCATAACTGATAGGTCATGGTCTCTGATGTACATAATACATGTTCCTATAGACAGCAGACAGATTGCATTTATATTACCCTAATTATTGGCTATTATTTTTATTTGCATAGTAGATGAGTTGATGACACATTACCACAGATAACTGACTGAACTATCTGGACACTGGTGGTACCAGAGCACAATCCAGACCATCACGGTTTTGGTTTCCTGCTTTGAATGAAAAGCCCCTACACTCCGCTCGTTCGGGCTCCTAAAGGCGTATCAGCCAATGAGGATGGTGGTTAACACCGCCGACATGTTAACTGGCAGAAACTCTACACACTTCTTGCTGTTCCCTCGCCAGCTGCCAGGGCCGTGTATGTGAGCCGCGGCCCCAACCTTAAACATTAGTCAGGAGTTTCTGGTGAACTGGCAAGGAAGTGAGATGAATCGCTTGGAATGAGACAGCGATGATATTTCTGAGGGGGCGGGCGGGTGGGGGATGTGCTGTACAGTCTGGCTGCTGTCAGATGACAGAGAAAACCGTAATTATGGGTGGGGGGGGAGTCAAGCACTCACACACATGCATGCGCGCGCACGCACACATGCACATACACACACACTTGTGCTCTGTGTGATATCCCAGCATGCCCGCTAATACCCAGCATGAATAAACACACTAACGTGCTGATGTGTGCGAGCTACACTGCAGTGTGCTGGGAAGCAAGGGTGCCTTGTTTTTTAAGAAGAAAAAAGCATTCTGCTGGGAATATTATTAGGTGGGGCATAGATCTCCAGGGACGTGACACAGTCAGGTGACAAGCGTCTTTCATCTGCAATCAGTTACCCATAAAACACCTGTTTTCTCTCTCACTAGGTCTCTTGTGCCCCGACAGCTGTTCTCCGAGCCCTGTTTTTCTAGCCTGTCTTCTATTTTTCAAGTGGCAAACCCCCCCGTTCTTTCCCCCAGTCCCAGTGTGACCTGGATGTGTTCCAGTTTCAGCTGTTGTTATGTACATAGAGCATGACACTATAATAAAAAGGTCACGTATCAAGAGGAACGCATCATTGGGGATGTGAACGGAGTGAACCTCGCAGCCTTATGTGTAAACCGTACGCTACACACACGACTGTAGATAAGATCACCCTTCTGCAAGCTCTTTCCAACACTGGCTTCGATTACACTGTTTGCTGTTTTACCTGCAAGGGCTCGGAAGGTTGCCAAAACCAATGAGATAAAACAGATCTCATTTGCAACAGATTTCCCGCCTCTGTGGCCATGACATTTCAGATTTGAAGTATCCTGTTGTTTTTAACGCTGCATGAATTTCCAGGCTGGTTTGATTTATTTTCCCACTACATATTTACCCCCACAAAACGAGTCACTATGCTATTATAACACTGACTAAATCTATAATTCTGCACACTCTGTGGATCAAACTTCGGATCATATTGATTTGTTTTGTTTTCGCTTTCGCTTAGTCTTTTAACCAGACTACATCGGGGTGAATTCACTTTCAGCAAAGCCTCTGAAAACAGTCCCCAGAGGACGCAATTTTACTCCAAAAGTCAAAAACACTCTTGCCAACAACTCTACCCCTGTACCAGACCTGAATTGCCAATTTGAACCATAATAACTAGTCTTGTCAAAAGCCGGCATAAAGTGTTCAAAACATCTCTAAACGTAATGACATCAAATAATGATAATTATGTACTCAGAGCACAGAGAGGTATAAAAAAAAGTACAAGAGGTACTTTACATATATTTATATTTTATCCTGAATATATTTTGTGTCCAGTTTCTTATTTTATTCAGTCCTAGTTACTGCAATGTCTACTTCACGTATAGTTGTGCTTGTTCCAGCTACATTTTGTGTCCAATATCTTTTTCTATTTTATGCTGGTTATTACAGTTTAACTGACAATTTGGATGTAGATAATAGAACATAAAAATCAATCACGGGGATATCTAGAAGTCCTCTCCAAACTAAAGTATGACCAGAAATATTTGAAGCTTGTATCAGAGAAGTGTTCCGTTCGTCTCACTGGAAATACTGAGTGCTGACTTGTCAGCCCAAACATTTCCTCCAGTGCTGAGGCAGAGTGTTTCACGCCATCCTCTCGAAATTGAAAGAGACAGCACAAATCAGGTTAACGCGGCGAGCCAAACAGCTAACCGTCGGAGGGAAACGGGAGCTACACTGGTCATTCAATTCCGACAGCACCCAAAGCAATGCTCGATTACTCTCCTCGTGTCACAGGTGGGTTCATTACCGCCATGCCGATCTGAGAGCACCCCATCCTGCACAGTACTAATCCTCCAGGCAACCCTAATAAATGTTATATTCCGGCCAGTTCAGCGGGTGCCCTTTTCTCCAAAAGAGGTGCGCGACTTACGACGGGAATGGAGCTGTCTCATTTGCTTGTGCTGGATACATGCCACAATAACTACGCTACATTGCCTGGCTGCTGCTTAAGAGATACCGAATGTAGACATTTATTAGCCACTGAGTGCTGTGTGTAGTGAGATGTACCGGGTTTTTAGCAACACCGTCTTGGAGACTCCAACGGCTACAATCCAATGACAAAGTTGCTTTCTTGTGCAGACCAAATAAAACCTCAGTCTAAGCGGTACGATGTCACCAAAACAGGGACCTCGGCACAGCAATGAAAATACAAACAGAATCCTGATTTTGCTACGGTTTTTCAACATTCCTTTCCAGTTCCTGTACCCTGCTTTCTCACCATCAAGCCATTAGTAGGTTAATTAGCAGGACTACCCTACCCCATCCCTAGTACCAGCCTGGGGAGGGGGTATGTAAGTAATCTGGGCCCCGAGGTCCAGGAAGTGGTCAGAAGGGGCAGGCCGAGGGGGCATTTTGGAAGACGTCAGGAGATGTGGGGGGCGGGGCGGTTATAAATCGCAGTGGTGCACTGGCATGTGTGCATGCGAACACGGACTGCGTTTTGCTGAGTCGCTCCAGACGGTGCCCTTGCAGCACTGGGGAGGAGACGGGGCTTGTTACCCTCGCATGAGCGGCCCTGCAGGCACATTTGCTTGCTTGAAGACCACCTCATGAGACTGGGCCGGGGTCCGCCAAGGCTTTTAACGTGTCTGCATTCGGACATCGTAAATAAAACAGCTCCATCTCCGAGCAAGTCGGGTCAAGGAGTTTGGCTCCACGCATCTACGAATTATTTATCACGCTAAATAAAGGAGCACGCAACAGTCTCAAAAGGAAAATGGTGACTTGAAGAGGACTGCAGACATCCAACCCAAAATGAAGTTCTAACACGCCTTGTTCCCTGCCATGAATTCCAGTAATGACACATAATGCCTCAGCTGACACAGATCTTCTCTGACACAGCATTAAATCTAAAGTGGTCAGCTGGAGCCGGTCGATAAGCACGGTTGCTAGGGCGTCCATGGCCTCCCCCCCCCAACCCCCCAGCGCCGCTATGCTTTCATTGCGATTTAATTCACCATAATGTGACACCGTGGCGTTCGGCTAGGGCTGTCAAACGCTATCCTCGCAGAGCAGAGAAAGTCGCAGATAAAGGGGGCCATGCCATCACTGCCTCCGGAGAACCTGGTGGCTTTCTCACGCTTGTGTGTAGCTCCTGTTCGGGACCATGCTACATGTACGTACTGCATGTGTAAAGTGTTATGCTAAGACACAAGGTCAAGGCTAAAAACAAGAAAAGGTTGGACAGTGCTGTACCACTGCGCTGCGAGTACAGCCATGCAGACCAGACACGGGGAACTTGTCAGGCACCCACCAACCACACAGAACACGCTACCTCATAGTTCAAAATTTTTTGCCCGAACGCTATAGAACATTCTGGAGGACCTTGTCCAGTCCTGAGTTCCAGTTACAGTATGCAGTTTGCATGGGGTATGTGCCGTCAGTGATGCATTTTGCAGTGATGCATTTTGGGAGTGTTTGGCCTTCAGTCCTGGAAAATTTCCAGTGCTACAGTCATGTTCAAAGTTTTGGTCCAACACTAAACAACTTAAAACATTAAACCTTTTTTTGACACAAGTTGCTGTCTAAGGGCACACACATAGCTGTTCGTTCAGCACTTACAGACGAATGTTCGTTTACAGCACGAAACAAACCTGACTGCCAACACAAACATCTTGTGCAGAGCCAACAGCCAGGT
This sequence comes from Mormyrops boulengeri, assembly GCA_026781065.1. Taxonomy (NCBI): domain Eukaryota; kingdom Metazoa; phylum Chordata; class Actinopteri; order Osteoglossiformes; family Mormyridae; genus Mormyrops; species Mormyrops boulengeri. The sequence goes on from JAODLD010000101.1 coordinate 5,429,526, forward strand.
GACAAAAACATGAAAGCACCCTTCTGGTTTGTATTTTATTTCCGCGCTACTACCAAGACATATAGACTGTACTCTTATCAGGAATATTTCCTACGGGATGATGACAAAAGAAAAAAAACCTTGTTTTCTGAGGGTATTCCTAAACAGAGACACACCTTCATCGCTTTCATAAGTCGCAAAGCATAAACCGTTGATCATAACGCACAATTAGCTTGGATCTTTCATAATCAGAATTACACTTACAATGGATGCATCAATTAGATATCAGATTCCGGATCGCTACCGTATAAATTTAAATATGAATAAAAGAATCTATTTATTTCTAGGTATTTGCTGACTCTTGCTTCCAGTGACATATCGAAAGGACAGTTATCATCATACCAGGAAGCATCACTGCATGAAACAGTTCTCCAGTGTGAGTCATCCAGTTGGTATTTAACAGCCATGCAAAAATAAGTGTTAAAAATCTGTAGTTGAGTATATCTTAAATCCTTCATATGGCACTCAAAATAGCAGATCTTTGTCTGTTTAAAATCCAGCTGTCCTGCAGGAAGAGAAATAAATTTCTAAAATTCAAAAGGGGACCCAGGTCTCTAGCTATGTGTACTTTATTAAATGTGCTAGCCTTTTCTGTGCCTTTTTGTGACAAAGACTTTCCCCTCATTTTGCTTTTTTTGCTTGACTGATGAACCCTTACTCCTACCTCAAATCTGGAAGCCACTTGCAAAGCAGATATAAAAAACAAGCAACACTGGGAAAGGCCAAGGAGACCAAAGCAGTGATTCAGTCTTTTTCTTTCTCATTCCTGATCTCCTGTTGTCCCAGAAAACTAATAAGTTCATGGAAATCCACTGCCGACATCATTTTTTCAGGCTCTGAGATGATTTTGTTTATCTCATTTCGAATGCAAAGTCTTCACTGTCACTTTTGTCTCATTACCCAAAAACTGTACCCCTGTCTTGCGATGGGGATTGGGTTATATCCTGCAGTTGACTCAGTCCATCGTCTTCCAGACTTCCGTTTACAGATGGGAACGTGCGCTCTCTCTCTCCCTTCAAAGTCCTCCTATCAGGTCTCCTCATCCAGGTACGGGCTGATGGTGGCGCAAAGCCGGTCCCTCAAGGCCCACAATGACTCGCTCTCCCTGACCTTCCTTTCAGGGAATCCGCGACATTCTTGGGAGGTTCTGGACCATCACAGTCACCTGTCATCCACTTTGCTGACACGGCATAGATCAGAGAACAAAGTTAAAGTGGCTGATCTTCTCCTCGCCTCATTTATAGTCAAAAAGGGGGGCTGTCCGGAGAAGTGATGTCCCCTGTACTGAAACCTCAGAAGGCCTCTTCTCTAAAATACTGCCAGTTCTTTCTGCCTGTAATGACAGACAAATCCATCCAACAAAGACCTTCTATTTAGCGATTGACAGAGCTAAATCACTCCCACACGCTCACACTATTCAACTGGCCCTGTCGAAAGTGCTCTCTGGCCGTTTGTGCAGTATAACAACTGATTAAAACGAAGATATCCAGGTCATGTGTGCCTCTGCAGTTCCCTATGTGTATCTACGGCCTCCCCTCCTATTCTAATGGACTGTTTGAGCAGCGGTTTCCTAGTCTCGCCTTGCGACAGTTCAAGTGTCAGGGGGTGGGCTTCCAGAATCTCTCAGCAACACTGCAGACATTCCACCGTCCACTGAGAAGTATAAAATATGGCCGCTTCGGAAACAAAAAGACTGAGGAGTGCACCACACAGCTCTTTCCAGAAAGGAGAGGGACGGAACAGGGACATTACATAGAAATAATGACTATATGTTTCATCTATTTTTCCTAGTGCCCACCACCATTGTGTGGGTGGTACTTCTTTGTCCCAAACTTGGTGTCCCTGCCTCTACTCCATCTCCGCTTTTATCTTCAGTCCAAAGATTGGAGATGTAGCCCTGGGGGTCAGTGCCGTAGCACGGATTGCCTTCCACTCCCCTCAGCGACGTGGCTCTTTGCTCCAGGCTCCCGGTGCTGTTGCACTTTTTTGCCAGCAGGGGAGCCAGCGAGCCAGGCAAGCGCAGCGAGTTTAGTGACAGGCTGCTCAGAGTCTCTGAGAAGTGTTCGCTGTTGCAGGCTTGACTGGACCCACCGCCTCCGATTCCTATCCCTAGATCATCGTCAGAGTGATCCATTGAATCCTGTCTGTTGCACCCTGGGCTGGTGCTGCCACCTCCGCTGCTCTGACTCCTCTGGTGACCCCTAGTGGCCTGGAGGTTAAAAACAGCTGGAGGATCTGACAGGGGGTCCATAAAGGGTCGCAGAATCTGTCTCGTTGGGCAGCGGGTCTCATCAGGGAGCGTACAGAGCAGAGGCAGAGGCATGGTGAGATCTTGTGGAGGTGACATGCTGAAGCCCAGGCCCTCCACCAGCGTGGTGTGCAGGCTGCCCTCTGAGCTCCCTGTGGCCAGGGAGGAATTACTGTGGGATGGATGCTGAGGGGTAGAGGAAGATCATGCATCGCATGTTAGAATGAGTAACAGAAAGGAACACCATCCTTTACATTGAGTGTCCCTTACCTGTGTGCCAAGGGCCCTACTGTCGGCCCCCGGGGATCTGAGGGAGGCCCAGGAAGCAGGAGATGTCAGACAAGAGCCCTGTACGGATGGCAGGCACCCTGTCCCAGAGCTAGATGGGCGAACTGCCCCAGCGGGATGGAAGAACTCCGTGGGAAGGTGGAAGAGAGGAGAAGATCCACTCCCACCTCCTCCACTATTGCTACTGTTGCAGTGAACTGCTTCTGGAACTGGTAGGAACAAAGAGAGGCTTATAAATATGAAAAGTAAAATGATAACATTTTAGTCTGTGCTACTGTACCATGTATTACTAGACTGTATGTAGCATGCCGACCTTCAGTTGATTCCATTATCCAATCAATTACTCTTTATTTCAAACGTGTGTGTGTGTGTGGCTCTGTTCCATGACCGGAAGGTCGTGGGTTCAAATCCCGTGGCTGGCAGAGTGATTTCATCACTGGGCCCTCAAGCAAGGTTGTTAACCCCGAGAGCTGACCCTTCTCTCCAATTCTCATTTATACAGTGTCTGCTAAATAAATACTTAAACGTTTGTTTACTCCAAGCCGGTGATGCTGCGCTATTCTCTGGCTGTTCAGTGATGCACACGCAGATTCCACTGAACTCCGCTCCATTTGATGTGCGCAAACGTGGCTTGCAAATTTCATAAAAACAATAATAGAAGAATGAACCTGTAGCAACAGCGATGACAACAGTAGCCAGCACGCATACCTGCTGCAGCCGATGAGCATGGCGAGGGTAGGGGTGGCGCGTGGAGATCGACCCCAACCACTGCACCCTCTGCCTTCACTAGGGGGCTCTGATTCTGCGACGGCATGAGCCCTGGCTGACTGCCCCCCAGCTCATTGGAGCTCTGTGAGCGACCGCTGTCATCCTCTTCTTCCTCCTGCCACAGGGGTCCACCACACACAGGGGGCAAACCCCTTAATTACCGGCCATCGGCAAAGCATGAGTCTCACTTACACCAGTCATTAGAACAAACCGAGTACAAGTTCCTTGCTCGATCCAGACAATATTTCATTGATAATCATTCTCCATCTGGCACCATTGATTAACAACAGCTAGCAGATACTAACATTGCGCGCTTCATTGCCCTAATCTGCAGATTTACATCAGTAATCCAATATTAATTATGTATCAAAATATTTTCAATTTATCTGAGCTCTACTAAAGCAGAACAGGAACACAAGGCAAATTTTGCTGAAACAGTAATTAAATTAATTAATGTCTGATAGACTTTGGAGTGAGTGGCACGGTAGATTTGGGAGCAGCGGGACTGGAAGAGGCGTCGGCCTCGCACCCGGTACCTTGCTGTCCCTCATCAGCAGCTGGTACACGCTGTGGTCGTCCAGGCTCAGGTCATCGGGGAGCGCCAGCGAGGAGGACTTGTCAGAGAGCTGCTCAGAAGCCAGGGACGCCTGCTCCACCTCAGCCAGGCGAATCTGAACAGGTAAACAAACCGGGAAAGAAAATGGTGGCCAGCGGCGAAGGCGTGGGAAGACGGATTACAACCGCAGGAAATGATTAGGTGGATCACGGACCACAGTAGCTCAGCCCAAAATGAAGCATAGGTCTCCTCTATTTAGACAGAAGAGAATGTGTTTGAGTTGAGCAAACCTGACTTCTTATTTTATTTTATTTTTTTCTGGGCTGGCATGTCCAGTCTATAGACATTATCGCACAGAGGAAAAAGAGAAATGGTGAGTGGAAGTTAAATAAATCAGCTATATCAAAGAGTGAAATGGGGGTAGCAGGACAAGCAGGCTAGATTGACGAACTGACAGCTTTCACCGGCAGACCCAGTGAGATGGACTGACAAGGGTGAGTAATACACACAGTACAACCCACAGCCCTTGAATAATTCAACGGCTGCACTCCTGGAAAAAAAGAAGCCTGGTTTATGGGGTTCAAATAACCGCTTATGAAAAAAGCTCACATGGCAAGTGCAGGTGACGTTCCACATCTCGGGAGCATGAAAGTGTTTTTTCATCCCCGCTGCTATGCCGCTAAGAAATGGCCGATCACGTACTGTATTTGGAAATGCAGGAGCTGCGAAATTAGTGTGAAGAAGCTGGATGTGGGCATAGGAAGGGGGATCTGGAGGGCAGAGACGCAAATGAGGAATCAAAGATGCGACGGGTCATAAGGGGGCATTAAATGAGGCGATAAACATTGCGCTAAAGACCATTTAGTGATTTTGCTGTGCTAACTAAGAGGCGGAAGCTGGAGATGGTAGAACGGCTGAGCCATTGTCCGAGCAGAACTGTCAACATCGGGCGATAAGGAGGAGCCCAGATCGCTTGCAACAACCACACCCTCTTGCCCACTTGAGCTCTGGAATACTGATAGCTGTCTTGTTTCATGTTCTAAATGCTGCTAGTATATAACCAGTAGAACTGGTCTAGTCATTATGAGGTCTTGGCATGTCCCACACCTGAGTGTTAATCTTCCCTGCTTTTCCTTGGTTGCTTGTATCACGTGCTTGTTCTCCTGGATCTGTTTCCCTGTATGAATGCCGATCCTAACCCCCATCTAGGTCTGCCTGAGTGTAACAGTCTCACCAGACAGATTCACAATCTTTATGACTTCTGCTTCTGATCCTGACTTTGATTATCATCTAGTGTTTTGGCTTCTTGTCATCTTGTTTACAGTGCCTTTGAGTCCTCTCTCTCTGGTCAGTACTGTGACAGATATATTTTGCGGCCATGTCCAGCAAACTGTCGCAGGGAAGAATGGATGCTGAAGCTTCATCGCAGGCTGCAGGGAAAACTTTTCTGAGGATATGATGTTCTCCAAAAGACACTGTCAATCTTTTATTTCTTTCTTCTGTTTTTTTTTTTTTTTTTTTTTTGCCTGAGCTCCACTTCCCATCTACTCGAGAACAAGTAGTGAGAGTACATTTCGGTTTGACAGCTACGTTCCTCAAACGTTCCCTGGAGGGTTTTGCTCTTGTAAAATTGGCCTTCATTAGTCCTGGCACCTACATTTTCAAAAACAAGCACGAGCTTCAGCTTTTTTAACTCTGACACAATATACACCGCCTCCGCTTGGTGCTAAACACTGCATTTGAATTATCTTTCTTTGCTCCTTCCTAAACATATCAGCGGCGTTCTTGATGTTTCCGGGAGTCTACCCTGACTGAACTTACTCATTTGTTATTTAAAACTCTGTCATGATTTTTTTTTGTGCCTTGACCTTCAAAAAGGTCATGATCCAAAATCAGGAGAACACCTTCCACTTGCAAAATGCCTTCAGGTCACTACACAATCGGTCACTGAGGCTCGGTGTTGATAGCGCCAGATATCAGGTGTCTTCTTGTCGAGCACTGCTGCAAGGCTTGGTTTAATCAAAACCCCTTAATTACCCACAGACCTTTGACTTAGTTGATCTGGAAAGGTTCAAAAGAAATAGATAAGCATTTACTCTCTTGCACTCTCTTATCTGCTTCTGCTGTGGGCAACATAGCCCAGTACTCATAAACCACCAACGACAATATATCCAGACATTACACTCACAACAGTAGCTAGAAATAGGATATGGGTCATTATTCCAACTCCTGCACCCAATCACAGCCAAGTGTTTTAGCCTCAGGTGTCAAATCACATCCTTTAGTCGTTCATATATCAGGAAACACATTTGTATGCATAAATGCCTTTTATTCTTTTTTTAATCGCTATTTTCAACATCTTTCAAGAAATACATTTAATTGCCCTCTTAGTAAGAATTTACGAAATAAACAAAATTTTCTTTAAGATCATGCTCCTTAGGAGCTTTGAATCATGTCACTCTCTTTAGAGATACAGTACTATGCAAAAGTCTTAGGCAGTGAAGGAAAATTATATTTATATGATTTTCATGTTGGTGTCAAAGTGCGTTAGCATAAGCTTTCAACCCCTGTCCTAAAGCCAGGTATTTGCACTTACCATCAAATACACCCATGTATTTTCTGACTTCACCACTAACATACCTCGTTTGGCAAATGAATACCTCACTCAGTCATTTTACTTAATTCGCATTTGCTCAAATGTGGAATTGTGTTTTGGAATTGTGGAATTCATCACTCACAGATGAATGGCTTTATATATTTTCTTTGACTGTCTACGGCTTTGCACAGTACTGTTGGTGTGAAGTGGCATTATCGAAAAAAGGCCACAATTATTTACAGTGAGCATGCTGAACTGGAGATGTTGACTGCAGTTTACCCAGGATCTCAAGAATCACACTGGAATACGTCTCACCAGCTGAACTAAACACCACACAGATCTTATTGAATCTCAGTTCAGCCAAAGGCCAAACCACTGCTTCTCATTGCCTTTCAAAGCTGGATAGTGACTTAGTATTACCTGTCTTTTAATCTGCACACAACTGCGTTTAAGACAGTGCAACTTGTGCCTATTGCAGAAAAAAATAAAGCACATCACATACGTCAGACGTATATCGATGAGGTATTTAAAATAACATCAAAATGAGAAAAAACTATGAAGTGTGCTGCACACCACCCTGAAGGATTTTGATCCAGATGACAGTGAAACGCAAGTGTGCTATGGGAGCTCCCCGGAACGGAGGCCCCACTGGGGGGGGGGGGGTTCAGCCATGCGGAAAAGTGGCTCACCTCTCGGGGATGGCGGCTGCAGTTCTTGCACACAGGAGGGGAGGAGTAGTGATGGAACACGGAACCCGAGAGGTTGTCGATCATCAGCATCTCCCCGTCGAAGGAGTCCTTGATGAGTAGCGACACGCTGTCCAGCCACAGGTTCTCCTGAAAGGCACTCCATGCGCTCATCCTCTGGGACTTATCCGACACAATCGACACTTATCTTGACCTGACGCAGCCACTCGTCTTCCAACGCACTATTTATTTGCTCAGCTGACTTGGAAAGAAATTACAGGTGAACAGGTACCTCTTGCAATACATTATCTTTCTCTTCAAGGAATAGCACAGGGTCATTATGTTGGCTTTTCAACCCTGCTGGAAAGCCCTGTGAAATATACTATCTGCCAACATGTACCGTGTGGAGAGGTCCTGTTTTATATATGTGTCACTCATCTGTTCGGGCTGATGAGATTTCAGTTGAAATGAAAGTGTTTTATCACGCGCTCACATTTTAGCTAAACGACTTCAGCTCTCAGTTTCTGCACCAACGCAGCATCTGTTCCTTCGCTCCAGAGATTTTCCACGCTTTGACCGTTAAACAACCAGGTCGCTTTCTCTCCTGAACCCTCCCAGTCCGTATGGAGCCGTAAGGAATCCTGTTGCTTAATGACACGGTGTCGGGTGCCCTCGCATCGTTACCAAAATATGTCACCAGATTATTCATATATTCCTGTGAAAACTACCCTATTTATTTTAAAGTATAATCAAGCAGTGTGTTGTTTATACTGCTGAGAACAGTTCTCCAACATTCTTCCTTCCAATGGCAATACAGTTTAGTCAGTTACAATATTTATATACCGATAGTGTGGGCAAGTTTAAAGTGCATATTAAAAACCAGAGTGAATCAAAAAACTGGGCACTTATTATAAGCTAACATTCTCCCCAGTCTAACTTAAATCTGACAAGTTATTCAGCTAAGTAAGCAATCCTGCTTCACGAGACAGGCCTTAGCGGTAGCCAAGTCTTATCCAGAAAGGGCCGTTTTGTATGCGGGTGTTCGCTGCAACTCCTGATTGGCTGAAGAGTTCCCACACCGGTTTTATAACAGCTAACCTAAAGGTTATCTCAAAAACCTGCATACACACTGGCCCTTTTGCGGATGTTATGTAGAGCTTATCTGGAGTTTTACACCAGGCACAGGCCTTGGAAATAGCCTTAAGTACCGACATCTAGGGTTCAGAATCAACTTAGTATTCAAGGGTTATCAGTTATTATCTGAAGGATAAAGGGTGTACTGTAGAATCAATCAATTAGCTGAAAACATGGTAGATTTGCAATAGAATAATGTAACATGTTGTATAAATCAGCCCAGTGACCTTCATGTGTGTCTGGGTCTCATTTTTTCTACTGGAGAGGGTTGACAGGTGCCAGCTGATGAGACAGGACCCCATTTTTATTTTGAGGTCAGGGATCATTTCTTACATTTAGATGAATGCTACTGGGAAGCCCCAGCAGAGTTAACACCAGGTGGAGTGCTGGTCATGTGACATTCCTCCCTCTCTGCATGGGTCAATGTCACTGGATTTTCGGTCTTTTGAAAACAGCATCATGCTAGCAGATAAATTCCTTCATTCCTTCTGCAAACGAACACTGAAAACCAGGATACGTGCAAGGTATGGGATTCTCTGTCTCTGCTTCCTCCCACTCAGGCCAGCATCTATCCATTAAGCTCCACTCAGCCAGTCCTCCCAGACCTCTGCCTTTGCACTGCTCCAACCTCCCCCACCAAATAAACACTTCATCCATGACATACTTCCACAATGCACTTACACGCCCTTCCCTGGACATAAATTCACTTTATGCCATGTTAAATCAAAAATGTCCCACCAGTCACCATCTTACTTAAACCATATTGTGCACGAATACATACTTGTTGCACTTGCATTCTTAGTAAATGCTGCATTTCTACGCGACCATTCTGTGTCCTTCTATTACATGCAACTTTGTTTGGCAGTAAGTGTGGTGTCTCCTATTGGAATCTCACCATGCTTCCATATACAACCCTGCAATCACACCACAGCAGCTTCTGTTAGGGTGATGATGGAAAGCTTCCCCTGATCCTGTGTGATGCTTAACTCCTGCACGCTTTCCGCAGAGGTCGGGCGGTAATACGCAACTGATTGAAATTGCAGGATATGCAGTTCCTGCCCTAAAGGGTCAAGATCCTAATTAACTAATTAACACCAACACCCTCAGGTGAGGTGGTTTATTATCCATGTAATGAAATCAATTAAGCGATTAAGGTTTGAGGATTTGGAAGAAAAAAAAATGAAGCGTGAGCCACATGCTGTCGAGCACCGGACCTATGTGCAGCTGCTGGCTGCGCTGTCGCATAATGCCGGTTTATGTTGTACAGGTGTGCTGGCTGCGCTGTCGCATGATGCCGGTTTATGTTGTACAGGTGTGCTGGCTGCGCTGTCGCATGATGCCGATTTATGTTGTACAGGTGTGCTGGCTGCGCTGTCGCATGATGGCGGTTTATGTTGTACAGGTGTGCTGGCTGCGCTGTCGCATATTGGCGGTTTATGTTGTACAGGTGTGCTGGCTGCGCTGTCGCATAATGCCGATTTATGTTGTACAGGTGTGCTGGCTGCGCTGTCGCATGATGGAGGTTTATGTTGTACAGGTGTGCTGGCTGCGCTGTCGCATGATGGCGGTTTATGTTGTACAGGTGTGCTGGCTGCGCTGTCGCATATTGGCGGTTTATGTTGTACAGGTGTGCTGGCTG
>JAODLD010000101.1:5445267-5458464 GCA_026781065.1 Mormyrops boulengeri
GATTACCCTGAACCGTAATATCAGCAGGCCCGCCTTCATTAGTGAGTAAGGGATTACCCTGAACCGTAATATCAGCAGGCCCGCCTTCATTAGTGAGTAAGGGACTACCCTGAACCGTAATATCAGCAGGCCCGCCTTCATTAGTGAGTAAGGGATTACCCTGAACCGTAATATCAGCAGACTCGCCTACATTTGCAGTGAATGAGAGATGACCCCAGTGAGGAGGCTGGAATGGAGTGTCTCCTGTCTGGGACTGAACCTTTCACGAGCAGTTGGTTGCCAGCTCCTACCAGCCTACCCACAATGCCTTGTGGCCATACCTTCATGATACCGTTCCAGTTGTCTCCCGTGGACACCTGGAAGAGGGTGAGGAATGCCATGCCGAAGTTCTCGAAGGTGGCGTGACGACTCATGCCCTCGCAGGGATAGTCCACGTTACAGACTGGCAGGCAGAGCACAGATAGACATGTTAGCCATGGAGCAAAGATACAGGCAGAAGAAATGACATGGACAGTCTTAGGCCAAATGATATGTACAAGTGATGTTTAAATGATCTTTGTGTCAGTGTAAACCTAGGATATGATGTCTGTCAAAGTGTGTCAGCTTAGCCATTTCCAAACCTCCCATAAAATCACCAGCATTTGCAGAAAACATCTTACACACCGACCTGTTTGCTGACTCGACCACTATCATACCATATTTAGCTAATCAACACCTCACCCAGCACTAACCATAACCGTAAGTAACCAAAGAAAATACAAAAGTTTTTGCATTTTTTAGTTTTTTCATTGCAGTCACAGATTTTTATTTAATTGAGTTTTCCCTTATGGGGGCTAGGAAACTAGTCCCAGTTAGGGAAAGAAACGGGTATTCATCACGTTGTGGGGACATTGTGTCCCCATAAGGTAAGGTATACCCGCTTGCATGCACGCACACATATATACAGCAAGGTTCAATATCTATACAACTAAGCTTTTATAACCATGATCTAAGACCTTTTAAATGTGGTGTGATTGTTAGTGCCGGCTTCTCAGAAACAGCCAATCTCTTGGAATTTTCTCAGACTATGGTGTCTAGAGTTTACAGAGAACGGTGTGATAAAGAAAAAACACATCTGAGGCACTTATGAGGGTGAAAACACCTTGTTAATGAGAAAGGTCAGAGGAAAATGGTCAGACTTGTTAAATCTATGAGGAAGGTCACAAGTGCAGAAATAACAGCTGATATGCAGAAAGGCTTCTCTCAATGCACCTTTGAAGTGGTTCTGGAGAATAAAGTGAGTCCTACTAGGTGTCACGTGGGGGAAAGTAATAAAGCGAACACGGAGTGTAAGTGTTCAGCGTGCAAAAGCAGTGTCACTAGAAGCGGGCTTTTTGGTACGCATGAACGCTGCCCTGGGCGCCTGTCTGTTCTGCGTTATGTGAGCGCGCTTCACATTCTCACCCAGCTCTCCGAACAGCTCCACCCCAAGGGCAGCATAGATGAAGAACAGCAGCATGAAGAGAAGTCCCAGGTTCCCCACCTGAAATGAGTGCAGCCAATCAGTGCGCCTCACACTGAAAAGTGGGCATATTCATATAACAAGACACAACCAATCAGCAGCCACCTTACTGAACATGAGCAATGGGAACCTCACACTGAACAAGGGCTATTACTTCAACTTACAAGACACAGGTATCCCATTTTGAATTGAATTCTTGCCTTTTCCGTAACGTCAACAGCAATGACAGCAGAGACAAAATGTTGCATTACATGTCGAGGTTGCATGTGTTTCGTAACAGAGTGGATCCCCTGACTGAACCAGCGTGCCCCACAGCACACTGCGTTCTGTACAGGCTGTTCCGGCATACGCAGACAGGCAGGTTGCCTGGATACCCGAGCCATCCAAAATGCCACTTATAAACCTGCCGCACGTGTTAATGACGAGGCATTTGACGATCGTGGGCTTGAGAAGTACATTTGTACACAATTCTACTGCTTGACATTGAGGTGTAAGGTAGTATATAGGTGTATGGTTCTTTGTCAGGCAGAAAAAGCTTCAAGTGCACGGTATTTAGGACGGGTACTTCATCTATATTCATTAATCCATCTTCCTTAACTGCTTATCCTGCTCAGTCACATTGAGCCTGGATCCTATCCCAGAAATTCCAGGGGACAAGGCAGGGGACACCCTGGACAGGATATCAGTGTTTACTATATATTATTAAGGTTAACAAAATGTGATTATTGCATCGACAAAGAAATGCATCATGGGACTGAGCTCTAGAAATTTACCATTGTACATATTTTAGTCAAGCTAATTGCAACAACATCCAGACATTCACAGAGGCTGAGGTGAAACACCAGGGAATCAGGGGCAGATCTGGGAGATGATGTGGGAGATGATGTTGGAGATGATGTTGGAGATGATGTGGGAGATGATGTGGGAGATGATTGGGTCCCCTTACTGGTGAAACGAAACACCCTCTCGGGCAGCCAAAAACCTCTTCAGCCTATTTGGATTTTGGAGGTCCGCTCGCCACACGCCCATGTTTTCCAAACAGCAGTTAATTGTGTGTGGAGGAGCTTGGCTGTCGCCGTGACACTCTGCCCGCGGCTGTCAGGGATGGGGGGCCCGAGGCACCACGCTCGCCTGTCACACTCACAGACACGCTTTTTGTTTTCCCCCGGCAGCAGACAGAGTTTGTCGGCTGAGCAGAGAAAGATGTGGATGCCCGGTGTTTATGCTTTACATGCTCCCTGCCACAACAACAACAAAAATATCAGGGGGAAAGTACAGCACTGGGGTCCCTTTTGGGGGAACCTGTCACCGCTCGCTGCAGGCAGACCTCTTCTTTCACTTTCTGCTCCAGTTATTTGGTGTGGGGGGTAACTGACCTTTCACTGGGAGTTTCACTGGCTGAACTTTATGATACTTGGGTCTCGCATCTTTAATTGACAATTGACCCCCTCCCACACACACACAGACGCACAGATGGCAACAGCTCATGGCTACATGGTAGGCAAACTTTACCGGTTCCCTAAATGCGAGCAGATGTTCGGAGCTAAAGGCGAATTTCCCAAAGGGGCGTTTTTGCAAACGGACGGTGGGTTCAAGGCTGAGCGCATGCTGCATGGTGGTGGCGCATCTGCCACCGTATTCCTGAGCAGCCTGCAGACTTCAGGCCAAGTGCCGGGTGAGAGCCAGCAATACGCCGCCACTGAAAGTGTCACATCTGTCCCTTATAGCGAGTTCGTGGAGCAGACTGGGGTGGGACACGACCCAAAGCAGAAAACCACATAACAAAAGACTCCCCTCTGAAGACATCTTCACCCAAAGCAAGGATGTGCAAATGAAGATATCACCCAACTGGAGCCAAGTGCCATCACTGTAACTGGGAACTGGGGAAGAAACTGGCAGCTGATTCACAGCAACGGCTTGGGTGAAAGACCTCAAAATGCTGCAAAATACAACGGTTTGTATTTCATGATGGAGGTGCCTCTGTTTCTTGATTTCTCAGAATATGCCAAAAATATTTACAGCAATTTTCCAGCAGTGCTGGCAGCCAAAAGCAGTGGCTGTATCAGAGCAGCATTTTCCGACCAATGCCAAGGTGTTAGGGCACCATCAGCAGGTCAGGAAGGCCTTATGCCTGGTTCTGTAGCTCTGCCAATGTGATTTCTCTAAATACTTAAAGCAGAGCCATACAAATAATAGGCCAGATAAATAAATACAAATCTCAATACACTGAGCGGTATGTTGAAAGAGGGACAACGCATCCGAACACCCAAGAACCATCCGTCAGAATCAGTGTTTGTCGTAAGAAAAAGTGCATGTGATATGAAATCAATGTAGCCATTTATGCGGCCGCATGGTGGATGGGAAGCCTCTTCTGCTATTCGCATGCGCATCATGGTCGATGGGAAGCCCTCTTCTGCTATTCGCATGCGCACCATGGTCGATGGGAAGCCTCTTCTGCTATTCGCATGCGCATGTTCTCGTCGCGACTGTTGTTTGGTGGGAGATTCGTGGGTCTGAGAGTAGCGAGCACGAAAAACGTGCATCTTGTGTGGATCTGAGGCGTGTCAACAGTGGAAATAAAATGCTTCGGTAAAACTTGGACAGATTACTGTGAAATCACCTTGAAGTAAATTGTAAATAATTTGTAAGATAGCAGCCGTTAAATATGTCTAAAGAGAACGCACTTGGAAATGTGGCGGAATGATCTTGTTTGATTTCTTGTCACCTGCACAAATGGATTTACTGTTGACCATCATTTCTTGTTTCAGGTATATGTAGGGGTTTGTGTGTTACGCTGTGCTGTTCTTTTTATTGACGTTGCTTCTCCATTGTTGTAGTGCTGGTATTGTATGACTGATGCTGTCTGTCCGTGTCTCAAGAGATTCTGCTTTTACCCAAAGGCAGCCCCTCCCCAGCAGAATAATACAGGGAGGGGGGCAATGGAGTGGACCGCAGTACTAATTTCATTCCAGTGCTCAGCATAATGACACAGATGGAGTGTGGACGGCACAGGTCCCCAGGCAATGTGCTGCTTGAGTGTTCCGTGACCTCAGTGCCCTGAGAGCTGAGAGATGCAGACTGTCCCCTTGGCAAATGTGGCATGTTGTCAGAGATACCCTGAGGAACCTTGCTGATGGATACCTACGTTTCTTATTGACCCATCACTCTCAGAGACCATGCACATAAACGCTCAAAAGAAAAACTATTGCATAAAAAGAGAAATAGTACACGGGGAAAGCGACCAGATTACTGTACAATCTGGAAGTAAGTAGATTAATCTAGAACGGTGTTTGCCAATGCATCAACCGCAAGCTACAAGTAGCCATCAGAATGCCAATGAGTAGCTCTCATTAGATCTTAGATCAATTTTACGGTTGCAACTACCAGTCAGTCAACAACATTCACTGTTGTGACCCCCCCCCCCCACCACCACCAGTCTGCAATTTACCGTCACCAACACCTGGTAAACAGCTGGTTGATATAATCAAGCAATGTTTCTTCACCCAGTCCAGGGTTTTGTGGACTGTCTGGGGGTCCCCAAGGACTGGGTCATAAAACACTGATGTATCAATTGTGTAGCTCCACAGATCATTCTGAAAATAAGGTTGGAGGTCCCTAAAGTCCACAATGGGACAAAGACACAAAACCTCATATTATCTGTTACTGACCCCTGATGAAAATATTGAAATAATGGTAACTACAACTACAATATAATCTTTAATCTGAGCACATGGAAATCTGTTATTGTGTTCTCCCAGCTGAGAAGCATGGAAGCAAAAGGTGAAACACAATTCTGGACCTCTATGCACATTCTGAGTGCTTAAAGCTTCTTTGAAGACCAAAATACTGACAGGAATCTTCCATCCCTACACATGACAAACAGCGGTGACTTTCTTCATCACCCTCCTGCTTCCCAGAAGCTCCTGAGATACACACGAGGTCTGAGAAGCCTGAGGCTGAACCGATTGCAGAATGCCATGAAACGTTCTCTGACAAAAACTGGAAGATGTTCTTTGCATTCTTACAAAAATGCATAAATATATACTTACCTGTGAAGTACTGTATTGGAACTACATCGACACAAAAAAAAGATTTTTTTTAAGCTTTAAAAAGTTTTTAACCTTACACTAAGCATAAAACAATGGCATGAGCACTCAAGGTTGCCAAGGAAACCACCTCCACTTCAACCCCAGCCCACTGGGCCCAGAACCGACATATTCAGGCTGCACTTCAGACCTGAACTCCTCTAGGTATTTAATCTGTGCTACAGTGACAAATTCTGGAATATCGGATTCCACTTACAAATTTGAAACCAATCCATCCATCCATCCATCCATCCATCCATCCATCCATCCAGTGAATACTTATCCCGATCAGGGTTTCCAGGGGGCCCTAAGTTTATCCCAAGCAACACCTAACACAAAGCATTTCTTCATATCACTCAATACGTTTAATGTCTTCTGCTTAATTTTTTTAATTTGCCATATTTTGTTTTATTTATATTTTGTTGCAAAGATTTTGCTGTACATACTGAACATCTGCTACTGTCAAGGGGCTTTGTTTCATGCAACGACTTAAGGGCTGACTCATAACTCGCATCAGATAAGAACATCTGCCATATTCACCTTTGTAAATGCAATCGCTGGTTTATAGCGTTTGCGTACTTCAAGCACAGAGCTACAACACGATGATTTCTCTGTGTTCTGGGCAAAGCGAGGATAGGCCAGGCAAGGTCTCGCCGGGGGATGCCCCCTGCTGTCACAGCGATTTTCTGTCACATGACACCCCATGGACACTTGCTAAAAAGCTGTGAGGATGCAAGAAGACGCCTGGAGATTTGCCACAAATAGGGGGGCACAACTTCAGTCCACGTTTTCAAAGATTTAGAATTAAGTCATGACAGCTTTGTGTTTGGGCTAGAGAAGAAAAATACTTTCCGTGCTTTCCGTGTAATGCATCTATATCAAAAAATACATTTTTAATACAAAAAAAAAAATCTAAATTAATAGGTGAGCTTGAGGCTGGACCAGAATGCTATGTCAAACTTAGCTGAGAAGATGAGGCATGTATGCAGGTGCGTGTGCGTGTGCGTGTGTGTGTGTGTGTGTGTGTGTGTAGTACCTGCGGCAGGGCTTGTACTACAGTATCCAGGAGGGCTCGCATTCCTGTGGCCATTTTCAACAGCTTCAGCACTGTAGAGGAGGCAGAGGGAAAGCGGAGGGTGAATTTAGGATGTGTTAACCTGAGGAAGATGCGAAGAGGCAAAGCACAGCAAATTAAAATCTTTCTAGGAAATTCCAGTGGTCTGATTCCCAGAAAATTTTATTTTAGGAACCACAAAGGATTAGAGGTTGCTGCTCACATCAGCAGCCACTGGCTTGTTCATAACAGGCTGGTAGAGCCTGCAGATCTGAGAGGCACCTAAGAAGCTCTGCACATTCACATCCAGCACACGGAGATGTCTACTCCTACTCAGCATTTCAATGCAAGGCTTTTGATTTCACAGTCATCTATTGTGATGTGTGTCAGCCTTACCTGATCTGTCTGCCTGTTGATGAGTCACGAGTCAAAGCACGAGTCAAAGCAGATGGGCACAATGCAGCGGCCTAGCTAGAGGGGTTTGAAATCTGAAAGTTCTGCCGCTGGCTCCGTGCAGATGGGACTCACCGCGCGCGATCCGCAGCACCCTCATGATGCGTATGATGGTGGGGTTGATGGGCAGTGAGGCGTTGATCTCAATCTCCTCCAGTGTGATGCCCATCACTGACAGCAGCACAATGGCCAAGTCCAGCTGGTTCCACCTGCGGGGGGGGGTCGTAGGTGATACCCTTGGCATTCCACAGCTTTATGATGGTCTAATAACAATCATCGGCAAGGTGGTTCAGCTCGTGCTGGATGGCATTAGCTTCCACCGGGCTGCATTTCAGCGGCGGTGGTGACTGAAACTTGGCGGTGCTGCTCCTGGAAGCCGAGTCGAGTGGCAGGACCGGCTGTGAGCAGCACCACCTGTGACCAGGACCGGCCGTGAGCAGCACCGCCCGTGACCAGGACCGGCCGTGAGCAGCACCACCTGTGACCAGGACCGGCCGTGAGCAGCACCGCCCGTGACCAGGACCGGCCGTGAGCAGCACCGCCCGTGACCAGGACCGGCCGTGAGCAGCACTGCCCGTGAGCAGCACTGCCCGTGAGCAGCACCACCTGTGACCAGGACCGGCCGTGAGCAGCACCACCTGTGACCAGGACCGGCTGTGAGCAGCACCGCCTGTGACCAGGACCGGCCGTGAGCAGCACTGCCCATGAGCAGGACCGGCCGTGAGCAGGACCGCCTGTAAGCAGCACCACCTGTGAGCAGGACCGGCCGTGAGCAGGACCGTCTGTAAGCAGGACCGCCGATGGCATCCAGCAGACTGGAGATGCCCTGGGATGCATACCGCTGCCCCAGCTATGCTTCCTGCCTCCCCCGGGACGTCACCTGTCGCAGGCTTCTGCTCTTTGATCTGAGCAAACATCTGTGCACCTGCTTTTCACTACACACACCTCCCCCCCCAAACCCCCCACCTGCAGTTTCCATAGGAGGTATCGCTTATTAATTATTAATTTGTTTGGAAAGCAATTGATGCGACTTACATGGCAATTAAGCCACAATCTTGCAGCTAGCAAATTAACCTATATACAGTATAAAGCAAGGTGTAGCTAGACACAGAGATTCAGGTTGAGTAACACTTCTGAATAAGAAGTAAACGTGCTGAATGCAGTCTGCGTCATTCTGACCTTAAGTCTAGTTCCTTAACTGTATCCCCTTGATCTTTGGTTCGCCTACATGCACTATGCTAATGTTTGAGACGCAAAGCCAGGGCGCCTCTATAAATCGACCTGATCCAGGTCCCATCTCTCCAATGACCTGTATTACATTTATTGCCGGCCTCGTTCCTGTCCTACTTCCTGTTTACACAAGCCCCTGGTGACGGTAACTAATGACACGGCCATGCACATCCCCGCAGCCCCCACCCATCTTGAAGGTCTAAGTTAATCCCCCTGGCTGGGGTGAGGTGATGGAGAACGGCAGCGCTGTGTTCACAGAAGGTATGATCAGACTCCATACATTTTACTGCTGTGTATGTGGTGTATTTAAGGCCACACACACACACACACGCACCAGATAATTTAAAGGAACCTGCACATGAAGCTGAACCACCAACAATATCTCATTAATGATGCTGGTCCACCAGCACCGAAACACAGCATAGGCTGGTATTAGCAGAATGCATTACGGTGATCATGCTGGTAACCAGCTATGCTGGTCTATGTTAGTTGTTTCAGCAGGGCACATATACACACACACACACAACGGGGACAGGAATCAAACACCCAACTGTGGATGTGTGATGCAAGTGTCCGCTGAGTCGCCACAGCGACCTATAATGGTACTGCTACTATGCTCCTTCAGTGAGCCACAAGTACAGAGTTTGTTTAGAAACAAGGTTGGCTGTACTTAATAACTATTAAAATGCCATTTATTCAGGTGACAGGAATGGGCCTGAATCTCATCCGGCACGGTGCTGTACCTGTCCTTGAAGAACCGACGGAAGCCGAAGGCGGTGAATTTCAGCACGGCCTCCAGCACAAAGGTGGTGGTGAAGAAGTAATTACAGTACTTGAGGGCCGTCTCCAAAGACTGGGAGAGAAAGAGAAGGAGGGATTCAGACATGGCAGTGTTTCTGCGCTATTTTTACAGTAATAACAAGCAACACACCATAGAAAAGAGGACAGGAGAACAAACGCAGAGGGTGCAGATGATCGTGCTCTGCGCACACAGATAAACTGGGGCGTCTGGTACAGGAGGACACCCAAAAGCCCAAGGTAGAGACGGTAAAGGGTAGTGGATAAATTCAGTTGGAAACACTCACACGTGGCTGGCTGTAGTGTTCCAGCGACATGGTCACCACGTTGAGGCAGATGATGAAGGTGATGAAGAGGTCCAAGTAGTGGCTGGTGCACAGGGTGTGGATCATCAGCCGCACGTGGCTGTAGCTGGAGTAGTAGGGCAGCTTCTGTGCCTCTGAGAAGGGTGAGTGGGGCAGGGAGCGAGGGCAGCCACCCGGGGAGGGGCATGGGGGTGGGGGAGAGAAGGCCAGGCATGGTGAACCATCTATGGGGAATTATCCGACCTCACATCACAAATCACACGATGACTAATTACCCTCAGTGGTAATGTAAAGGACAAATATTACTGGGCAGTCCTTGGCTGTTTCCCAATACCAAGAATGCAAATAATGCAAATATATGTGCTCTTGGGAAGAGCAGTCTTGCTAACTTGACTCCCAAGAATGAACTTAAGGCACAATGAATCATGGGATTGGTCTTATTTGTAAAGAATGTAACGGATGCATTCTTGATATTTGGGGCAGGGCAAGAACAACATCCATGTATTTACTACCCTCTTAGTATTGGAACTGGTCTTCAGCAATGGAAGATGACATGAAATGGGTACATAGGACCACAAGTACAGTCAAGTACGCATGTTGAGAAACACCTCCCATGATACTTTGGCAGCCATAAGTACCAATGCCCGTTGTTTAATCCTCTCTGCAGAATCATGTGTTCATTTCCCCTCCAGCCATTTCTGCCTCTCCCCTCCCCCCTGTGCCCACTGGCCCCCTTACTCCGCCTCTTCTTTTCCATGCGCCTCAGTCGCTTCTCCTCCCGCCGCTTGGCCTCCTCCACCTCCTGGTGCTGACGACACTTGTGGAAGTTCTCCACAACCACGCCCACAAACATGTTGAGCACGAAGAAACTGACGATGAGGAGGAACGAGATGAAGTAAAGCAGCATCCAGGGGTTGTGGTTGGTGATGGGCTGGGGTGGGAGAATGAAATGGAGGAGAGGTGCAAAGGAGGAGGAGGAGAGGGGGTGAAAATATTGGATTAGCCTCGCTGGTCAAATGCTAAACAAGTTAGAAAGAACATCAACACCGAACACAGTCTGCCCTTGAAAGAAAGGATAAGGGCTGCTGCTCATAAGAGGCAAGCGCAACCTGGAGATCTGAGAAGCACCTAAGAAGTTCTGCACATTCACATGCAACACACAGAGACCTCTACTCCTACTCGGCATTACAATGCAATGCCTTTGATTTCACAGCCAGGTACTGTGATACGTAAAAGGGGATACTAGTTTTTTATGTTAAAACCTATCCCTTCATTTATAAAGGGGCAATTCTACGATTCTATTTAAGGTGGGGGCATAAGAAGGAACATAATTCATAGAGTGGAGCCAACCTTGACATTGAATTAGTGATTGACAGGGGAGGGGGAACTTTGGGGGCCCTAATATAAGGCCGTGCATTTTCATTTTTAGGTCGCAACACACTTCTGTGGCTGCTACAAGAACAGACAACAGAACTAGTAGATGCGTTTCAGTCCCCGTGCACATGTAGGGCTGGAGCTAAACTCCACGCGGGCGGAATCCCTCGCCGCTTCACTCTGCCGCCTTGCGTAATCGTGTTCGACACCACTCCGGCAGGGCCTCGTTATCACATCTCCCCTGTTCCCCAGCAGCCGCATAACATCTGGTGCGAGCGAGTCGCGGCTCTGGGTCGGGTCCAGAATGCGCCGGAGCCGTCGAGGCAGGCGTCAGTCGGCCCTTTAAGTGCGCGTGCTTTTCACTGGAGTTATTGACTCATTTCAGATCAATTGGTGAAGCCAGCCAGAGAATTCAATCTCTGTGATTTTTTTTCCCTTTTTCTCATTGATTATTAGGCTAATTATCATTAAACCCGGATGGAGGGCCCTAATATTTACTCAGAGTTATTCTACGCTGTAGAGGAAGAGTATTACGACAAAAATAATGTTGCATTTTTGCTGAAGCGGAGGAAATAATGCTGGTAATAAGAATTGATACCGTTTTCATTTGCTTAACATGTGCCCAGAGTGACTTTGAAGTATCACGCTTATGACTGGAAGCATCTTAAATAATCACCTTGTGGCTTTCAGCTCCACCTGACACTCCCCTATCGCGTGGCGGGTTTGTGTTCCCCGAACTGAGACTCACCTGCTGGTCGATGCCCACGGCGTCCAGGCCATGGTACATGATGTTGACCCAGCCGTCCTTCGAAGCCAGCACAAACAGGGACATCAGGGCCTGCGGTACAGATCACACACGCACGCACGCATACAGACACACACACACAGACGCCAGGTCCATACAGACGAAGACACGCGAGGAATTTGAGCCGGCACGTAGACACGCAAGCACGCACATACACAAACACGCATACAGATGGATGGTCATTCAGCACGCTGGGAATGGATGTAAACAACTGCCTGCATTGAAAGTTGCTCCCCCTAGGGGTTTATGAAGGGAAGACTGCATTACCTGCCCAAGGTTGTCAAAATTGTACTTGTGATGGACCCACTTGTAATTGGCTGCGAGGCAGTCGGACTTGTTCGTAACGTTCTTCACGTCTGGGCCCAGGCAGTAGAAGAATTTGCCTTTGAAGAGCTGAAGGCCACATTTCATCATCACATATGTCAACCGTGTGATCGATTTCAGAGGCATTTTTAGTGGAAATTTGCAAACAAAATGAATCTGTGTATAATTATGTGTATTAAACATTCAGTAGTATCCATTATGGTCCAAAGACGCATCATGCGGGCAGAATCACTGAGGAATGTAGTGAGGAAAAAGTTGATCCTACCTGGACTCCCAAAATGCCAAAGATGATGAAGAACGCGCAGCAGATCAGAACAATGTTTCCAATGGGCTTCAGGGAGGTGATCAGGGTCTCCACCACCAACTTCAATCCAGGTGCACGGCTTATAACCCTGAAAAACAGGCTAAAATGAGGAATCTCTGTTTTCTTTTATAGATCCTTTGGTAAGTTCTTTCCAAGTTTGCTCTTTGTCAGTTTGTTAGTTTTGTAGTAAAACATAAATAATTGCGCAGCAATAAGTTTGGTTAAAAAGTTTTTGCTTGTAGTTAGACAGCCGTACCTGAGGGGGCGCAGTGTTCGAAGAAGCCTGAGCACGCGTAACACTCCGAGGATTTTGGCCCCGCCAGCCATGGAAACCACAATGTCAACGAGGGACACAAACACCAGGAACCCATCCAGAATGTTCCAACTGCTGCGCAGGTACGCCTTCTCTCCTAGGTATAGACCCATGGATACCACCTGCAAAGGAGCAGATAACAGGAACCAGCAGCTTCTTTATATTGTGTGCCATCATTGTTGTTTACACTATTGCTAAATGGTTTCCACAACCCAACCCCCAATCCAGCGTGTCAGTGGGAACATGCACGCTTAGGAACACGTTTTTCAAGCCCTTAAACATTACTGCACCCCCTAGATACAAAATGTGATTTGGTGGTGGTGAGAATGCATATCTGATACAGCTTGAGAGAGGATTTGAGAGTTACGTTCCACTGGGAACCCTGGATGTTCAAGAATCCAGTATATCACCTCTCCACAGACCCAAAATGACTTGTGAAAACCAAGTTCAATCAGGGAATATTTTTCACGATAGCAAGAGAGAACGATGTGACGCTGTCATGGCTGACCAGCCGCTCTTTATGAGCCTCCAGTAAAGTCAATTACAACGCTTCCAAAACTGCTGCTTGCTTAATCGTTTAACGACCCGGCGACATGGACGATGGGCTTGTCATGCCAGAGCTTCCTTCAGTGCGAATGTGGGGGGGGGGGG
>JAODLD010000101.1:5460342-5471488 GCA_026781065.1 Mormyrops boulengeri
TGTCACTCAGGGGGCCTTGGAATCATCCTAACTTTACCCCCCCCCCCCCTTATGGCGCCCCGGATCAGACCATAAAGATCATGGTGCTGTAAAGGTATGAATCCCAGAAAACGGGATAGCGCTAAGCGTCAGTTTGTGAAATATCCATACAAATTTACGGTTAGCTGTGGGAAAAATGCATAGTCGCTTTGCATCGATGTATTAGCTAATTTGTCTGTCAAGAAAGCAGACTTACTTATTCTGTGGGGAGAAGAGGTAGACAGACCAGTCTTCCCGGGACTCACACCAGTCTGGTCTGTACACCTCTATCATCTTCTGGATCCGGAAGCAGAGACTCTGGGGGGGGGGCGGGGGTGTCAGTCAGCACACAGAATCTCCATCGTAGGATATACAGCGGGCCATCAGAGCTGCTAGGTGAATCAGTGCTCTTAGTCAGCGTGTAGATGAGCTGGCACTTGGCAGAAAATAGATGCACAGTTGAATCGCACCGCAAATTCACCCCAAAAGCTTCCGCACACGTGTAAAGCGCAGCGGAATACTAATGAAACCAGAGACTGACCCATGCCTGAGGTTAACGTCTGCATGTGTGAGGTGAGCGAGGTGAGAATGATCACGGCGCAACTGAAGGGCTTCCTGCCCCGCGGCTCGTGCTCACGTGTACGTGCCGGTTAATACGAGCCAGACGCGCGGTGATATTTAGTGTGAACTCTGACGGTCTCCTGCGTGATGCAGGGCTTAACGCGCTGTTTTGTGGCCTCCCAGGCAGTCTCACGGAGTATATGTCAGAGAAAAACCCACCGTGAAACTTACAAGGCATTCCAAAAATATACATATCAGCCAAGTAAAAAAAAAAAGAAAAGATAATTGTAGGATACGTGTCCTCATCTGCTTCATTTTCCTTTAATGTATCATCAATCATGTCTGGCTGTCTGTGTTGTGACTCAGACAGTTCTTAGCCAAATGACTTACAGTTGGCGTATTAAAAAAAAAGCTAAACTTTTTTTTTCTAACAATGCACACTATATTATTTCCCGAGGAAACAATTATACCCTAACCGGCATACATTCATTGTATTCTCCTGAAAAGTTCTAAAATTCTTTCTGTAAACAAGCATGTGAAGCCTTTCTAGAATTTACTGAAGAGTAGAATTAAGGTCTTAATGCTGCATGTTTAATTGCAGCCCACGGGTTTGGTTTTCTGTTTTCGACTGTTTCATTTATATGTCAGCCTGACACATACTGGCACTTCAAGACTTTCGTTACATGCAGTGGTAACACGGGTCACGGACAGAATGGTGATGATGTAATGCTGAGAGGTGTGTCATATAACGACCAGTTACGGTCTCCTCTGTTCTTACATAGTCTATTTCATCCTCGAGCTCCTGTCTCTCCTTGCATGTGTTGAGCTGTGGGAAAACCTCCCCTAGCAGTTTGGCCTGGGGGGCCGGTGTCTTGCCATTGCAGTCGTGGTGGTCCCCGGCCCACCCTGGGCTGCTCAGGCCTCCTGAAAAGCTCTTCTCCCGGGGGAGGGCCAGCGGGGGTCCAGGGACCTGCAGCAGCTCGGGGAGCTCTAGGGAAAGCGCCCGTCTGTCCCTGTTTGGGGGGAAGTGGCGGGACAGCAGAGGTGGGGGAGGGAAAGGAGGCGAGAGGAGGGACTCGTTCTCGGCCTCGTGCAGGGAGCGGGGGCTGCGGGATCGGAGGCTGCCTCCCCCCATCCCAAGACCCCGGGGGGTCCTACTCAGGCTGTTCCAGCTGGACCTCCGGCTCCACGCAGACTGAGGGAGAGGGCGCCCCCAGTTGTGGTAGAGGGAACTGCGCCCCATGCGCTGCAATGCACAAGAAATGAGCCCTGAAGCATTTTAGGGTTTTCGTTCTCTACTTCCAGATACACAGATCTCAAAATGGATCTTAAAGTTACCAGTATAAAAGAATTTCCATGATGTTTGCAGCTGTGGCGCACATTTCAAAGGTATGGACATCAGTTACCTTTTATCATGACCAGATGGCAGTAAGTCAATCAGCGAATCAGATCGCATCAATGGCAATGCAGCACTCCAGCCATTGTGCTACATTACGGTGTGGGCATTAAGTAGTGAGGAGAGGCAAGAATCACACTAATGGCACCTGACTTCAGCTTGAAAACCCAGCTGGGGAGTTTGGGGGGGGGACGTTTGCTGTGAAGGGTCATTGATGACCGCCCCCTCCACTCACCAGGGACCTGCGATCCTGGCTGGCCTTGCCCAGTGATGTCACGCTGCTCTCCTGTGAACCCCGGGAGAAGGTCAGACGCTCGGGGGGGTACACACCTTTGCCAGCACTCACTGGCGCCACCTCCAGGTGCCCGTTAGGAGTGAGGGCGCACAGTTTTGGGTCTGGGGGGGTGTAGGTCGCTGTCAGTTCCGAACATAGTCACAGTCATCAAAAAGCCCCCCCTGCGGTGTAACTCTGCTCCCTGACACTGGTGTTAGATCTGCAACATTTTTCCTGATTAAATAGCGGAACAAATAGATGCGAGTAACAGTTTCTAACCAGGCACAATCTGTGGAAAGAGGAGGCTGATATTTCACACGTATGTAATTAACAACCAGGTGCTATGGATACAAGGAAGACAATCTATTGTATATTCCAAGGAACCACTGCCATTTATCCAAGGACTGTTTCCACATGGTTTTGTTTTGATGTTACAACCTTTTCGCTTGTTTGGTGCAGCTCCTCACACCTTTAGACTGGGCCATCAAACTGACAGAAAACGAGGCAAGTCGGATCGAAAACTGTTACAAGAGTACAACAGCACTTCCCACTTGGGACCTGACCTCTTTATTCACTAGTACCAAAGTTTTAGCAGTTACTAAAAATTGCTTAAAGGACAATTCCACCCAAAGAAACCCACAGGGGTCTGTCACTTCATATTGTTAATAAATACGGACATTTTACAGTAGCAGTTCAGGTTAACTATTATGCTCAAGGGTCAAGCTCTGGCACCTGAAGCTTAAACCAGCAGGGACCCACGGACAGTCCACGGTTTTGTTCCCTCCCAGCTGCCTGTAGGGAGACGGTCCAGGTTTTTGTGGAAATGTGTGGACTGTCTGGCAGGGAGCTGAGAGGGAGCAAAAATGTGGACAGTTTGCGGATCCCTGAGGACCAAATTGAGAAAGACTAACTTAAACCAATAAGCAACGGGGCTGATGCTTCAGTTTTTACATAATGCTGCTTCTGCCAAATGCAGAAAACTGATAAATAAACACAAACACACAAGCATAACTGCAGATCTGAGCTGAAGCCAGAGATTAATGGCGGAAAATACCCGAGAGCTGGAGAGGATCTTTCTGCTTGTCGGTATCGTCAAAGTTGCAGGAAGACCTGTCATCGTCTGAGTAGGACCGATTGGCATCTCCCTGTCAGTGAGGCAGACGGACGAGAAGATGCAGAGAGAGGCGGGGGGAGGAGCAGAGAGATAGTATCTCTGACGGTGACTGAATATCAAAAAGGCATCAGAATTTTGACGTGCCTTTAAAAAACAAAAGCCGTTAGCCAAAAGCAGACATCAAAGGCACTACGGCGCACAATGCATCAGGGTACTGAATAGGCCCTCGTCCTCACCTCCGCTTGGAAACCCTCCACGAGGATGGCCACCAGCAGGTTGAAGAGCACGTAGTTCCCGAAGGTCATTAGCGCCACGAAGTAGAGTGCCGCCCAAGGGGAGGTGGAGGCCATGCCATTGTAGAGGACCATGTTCCAGTCCTCCTGAGTCAGAATCTGGAAGTATTTTTACAACAGATGCATAAGCCTGAACACAGCTGAAAAAGCTGTAATTTGGTGTAATGCGGTGGAATTCTGTCCCTTTGGGCTGGAGGTGCATGGAGGTTACCTGGAACACTGTCACGATGGCCCACAGCAAGGAGTCGAAGTTTTTCCTGTCAGGGACTGTGTCCCCAGCATCTGTCTTCAGGCTGAATTTACACCCGAATATGTGCATCCCAAGAATACTGCAAGCAGAGTGAGGGAGAAATGTGACTGATGACCGCTGAGGGGTAAAAGTGGCACTCTTAAGTGGGATTCTGCTTTGTAAAGCAGAACAAAACAAGCGGATCTGCCAAGAACCAGCGCCAGCAGCCGACGTCCCTAGTGCTAGCTCATATAAATCAACTTCCAATGACCCATTTAACACACCAACATAGTGTCATGTCGATTTCGGCCAGTGTAAGTCGGGGCATATTTTAAAGTGAACCTCGCATGAAACGGAGTGGTAGGTCTGAGGCTAGGGATCTGTGCCGGCAGCTGGAAGGTTGCTGGTTCACATCCTCTGAATGTCCAGAGTGATTCTACTCTGTTGGGCCCTTGAGCAAGGCCCTTAACCTGCAACTGTTAACATCTACATCCAGCCCTATAAGGAGGTCCTCCAACTTAATAACTTGGGGGTATAACTTGGGGGCTGGTGGCAGGATTGGCACTCCAGCCACTATGAAAAAACCTCACACTGGTTCATTCAGACTAGTGTGGTGCTGAGGTATCACCCGCCACATGGCTGCACTCAGTTTCTCATCCCTGAGGTGGTATTTTCGTGTGGTGGGTGCGGCAACGGGCAGTAATCAGCGCACACTCCTCCTCCTTGTATGAAGCACATGCACGATTATACATTAGTGTGAGGTACCGTGTCAAACAGCTTAGTTTTATATAGGGGTACAGATGCTCCCCCCCAGTTATGTAGGGACCCTGATCCACCCCCACCCCACCTTGGAGGGAGAAGAAACAAAACTATAATACAGAAGTACCACCCCTAAATAAGGTTAGACGTCTAAAGGTCTGAACACATCAAACTGCGTCGACCGTCACAAACTACTCACAGCATGTTTGCTGCAGGCAGGAGTCCATACACATGCGTGTGCGTCCCCGTGCCTGTATACACGCCCTCCTACTGTCTCCCTTGTCGGTAGACAGAGTAAAATGCCTGCATTCCTATTAGCCTACACATGGCTCTAAAGTTTTTCACTTCCACGATGACCTACTGTACCGTTCTAATGAAGGATAAATAACTCGAACACGGGTGTCATTTTCTAAAACATTTTATTCAGAAACATCTATTCTTGCCACAGTTGTGACTTTGCCCATTCCCTTTGTATTCTGCCACTGCAGCTTTTGGGTGCTGAAAAGCTTGAGAACTGAGCTGGTTAAATTGTACTGGATGCAGTTTCGGTCACAGGGACCAAAGCGGTATGCAATACAGTTAAAGCAACTCGGAAAATAACAAAGATCCGTCACAGCGTTCTTTCAAATAGCAAGCAATGTAAGCAGGCGTAAATTCTATATAATCTATACCACGCCTATGTCGGATGCAATTGTCAACATAATTTTCCTATATCTCAGGATAATTTAAATAAAACTGCAGTATAGATAACCATTTCGTGTAAGTTTGATCTAACTTGAAATTATGTCTGTTAAATAAAGCAATGAAGTTATAAATGTATCTTCACATGTAACATTACAGTACACTGGGGCTCAGTAAATTTTGCAAAAACTTGCAACACATTGTAGAGAAGGCTGTCTGTTGTTTATGCTGCTGCCCAATAGGCCATTTGTGGGTGACTGGCAATTCCACACCAGACAACAAAGTAACAGTCAATTCACTCAATTTATGTCAGCCAAACTGTTCAGTGTATTATACCATCAGCCCAAATCATGCCAAACGTCATCAAACATGGCTGGATAAACTGAAAAGGTGAGATCTTTTGTTTCTTTTCCCCCATTTAAAAAGTCTTTCCTGCACCCCTTAGTTTGTTTACAGTATGCTGTCTATTTGTCCTGGGGGGGAAGGGGGCACTGAGCTGCTGGGGAAGAAAAGTACAGCAGTCATGCTGTGATGTGTGTTTAATCAGCACAACATGCCAGGACAGCATGGTCAGGACCAGGGCTGGATTCATGTATAGGCTTTCCTATGGAACCCCCCGCCCTCGCCAAGTTTCACTGCAGGCACCCCATGTGCTGATTAGCGGATTACTGATGTTGCATCATTTTTAATTCGTACTCGTTTCTGTTTCGGTGCAAAAAATAGCTTAAGTGTTCCGCTTGGGGGGCCTCCTAGTTATGTCAGCCTAGGGCCCCCAGACACGTTAATCCACCCATGGCTAAGACCCAAAAACCATCATCCAGCTAATTTCACCATCATCCACGACTGGTTTGGGAGTCGTCGTGGATACCAGGGAGGGGTGGGAAAAGTGAGATCTTCACAGACCTGAAGATGAAGATGAAGAGCATGAGGAGCATGCAGAAAGTGGCCACGTTGTCCATGGTCTTCATCAGCACCACGAGCTGACGCCGCAGTGCCGGCATGAAGCGGACCAGCTTGAGCACGCGTAGCAGCCTGAAGGTCCGCAGGACTGACAGGCCCCCGTCCGACTGCCCGACGATCTCGCACACGCTGGGGGAGGGAAAGAAGGAGAGGCCAACTGACTCCGAGGAACATGCCACAGCAGGTGCTCCACAGCTACCTTTTTCCCACCCCTGCTTCTGACCTTTGACCTCTCCGCAAGGCCCCACCTGATGATCACGATGATCCCGTCGAAGATGTTGTAGGCGTTGCGCAGGTAGCTGAAGAGGCCAAATGCGGTGAGTTTGAGGATCATCTCCAGGGCGAACATGCTGGTAAAGACGATATTGCTGATCTCCAGGATGTTGGTCAGCTCCTCGGGCTATGCGAGTGGGAGGGAGACGCAGGGAGGTCAGGGCTGTTTCCTATTAATGCTATGCTGCACTCTGCATGCACACTGGAGAGCTGGCGCAATGAGAAAGACAAACACCTCAGCCTTTTCTTATAAGCGCGGGGAGACAGAATCCCCTTAGTCTGTCTAATAGAAATTATTAAGAAAACAATATAGGTATTCATAGCACTCAGGTAAACCCTGCCTAGATTAATTTCCATTGTCTTTTGAGAACGCGACCAATTATCCGCAAAGCTACTAGCTTCAGTTAACAACCACTGGTTAGACAAATTAAAATATAAAGATACAGATAGTAAGGAAATCACAATATGGGAATAATGTCAGGAACAAGGCAGCAGGTGCTATGCCGGTTGTGACCTTTTTGCCATCATCTAAGAGTCCCAGGTTAAGCTCCCTCTGGGTCGGTCTGCCCTTCAGCGCGGTAATTAGCCTGTGTTACCGTATCCATCCGTGCAGGCAGTGCTCAGGAAGACGCTGCTATCTAACACAATCCGTGTTCCCCGCTCTCCCTATTATTTCTCCTTTGGTCTGAATATAAGATCAGTGCAATATCGCGGCGATCCATATCTCCCTCGAAGCGATCAGCATCAGCGAGCTGCCTCTGTTTCCCAGAGGGAGAGAACTCACTTTCATTGCGGCAGATAAGAAGGAGCACCGGTAAAGTCATCATTTCAAAAAGGTCAGAAAAGATTAACACACGTGCATTTAACACGGCTTTCTTTCGTATCCTCATTTTTCATCTTGACAGCATGACCTGTCTTGAAAGCATCACCCAGCCTCACCCCCGCCCTCCAGCCCCGCTGCTCTTGTACCTTGCCGATGTTCCTCACTATGCCATCGTTCCAGCATAGGACGCTTTCTCATGTTGATCTAACGCTATGGTACCAGCTGCCCCACAACAGATACTCCTGCTGTTCTTCTGCCCTAACATGGTCAGACTTTAGCTTCAAATCCCACACTCTGAACATGGCTTCAGTGACAGAGCCCTCATGTTCTGTTACCAAGGGCTGATGCAAACATCTATCGCAAGAACATGGCCTTGACAAAGATGTTCCAAGTCTGGATGGAGCACAAAAGGTACCCAAGAAGAGGGCCTAACTTCTCCACACGCTTAGCTCTGTGAGGGCTGCAGAAGGACAGTCAAACCATCCAGGATCAGCCTTAGTTTGGCGCAAGCAAGAGGGTAATTGATGCCCAGTGCTGCATAACCGCCTGGCTTCTGTTCATTCGCTGCTTTTCTATTCAGGCGTTTTGGAGATAAGAGAAGGATCCTCTGTAGGGCCACGAAGGAGTAAGGTGATGGATGAAGAGAGAGAGAAAGAGGGAGTGAGGGAAAAAGAGTGAGAATGAGCCAGGGATGGAGGTGAAGGGAAAAAAATAGAGAAAGTCACAGACCCAGTGAGTCAATGGTCACAGAAGAAAGGGACACCGGACTCTACCTGTTCGTGGTGCTCGATGCCCATGCTGATGGTGTTGATGAGGATGGCGATCATAATTCCTCGGTTGAAGTACTTGCTCTCCACGATGCCCCAGAGCTTGGCTTTCACCTTCTTCCACAGTTCTTTGCATTGCCCTCGGCACGGCCCGGCCTTCTTGCTGGAAGCACTCCCCGCCTCCTCCTCTCCGCCCTCCCTCAGCCGCGCGCCCTCCCCTTCAGCTTCCTCCACCGCATCCTCCTCGGCCCCCTCACCGGTCGTAGCGTCCACACCTCGGTCCCCATCCGTGAGCGATGGAGCCGTGGTACACTCTGGGCAGCCTTCAGGGTTGGGAGAGACGGAGAGAGGGTGCCACCAAGAGAGTTACAGTGAGGTTCACTTGATCATACCAGACACCACGAAAACAAAAGAGACTTCATGAAAGCTTGATGAAAGACTGAAAATGGTCACTTGAACAAAATATGTTAGCTCTGGTATGCTCATGCTTCTAAAAAAATAACTGTTCCTACCACGGTATCTACTTTTGTCATCATCTTTGATCCATTTTTATTAGACCCCAGTCTCCAACACCCTCCCATTTTCCCCCAGATATTATCTGTCTTCAATTCTGTGTCAGATTTAACTGTCCACGATGATAACACGCCTGCCAGGCAGCTGAAGACAGGCCATGGGTGCCCCTCTGGTTCACAGTACTGTCACTCTGTCCTGTTTGAGTACCCGAACATCATCTCTCATGCTACAAAGGAGTTCCGGAGGACTGCCATACCCCTTACTAACAGCAACGAGCAACCTTGAGGTGCCTGACAGGTCAACCAAGTCAATTTACACAAATTTCTACTATGTTATCTCCACACTGAGAATTTCTTCTCTTCCTAGCCCTTTTCTGCCAGCAGGGATCCCTGTAGCAGTCAATAAAAAACATATATGATGCAACGTATAAACAGTTTCCATCTATAATGCAGCGAGATCGGGAGTATAAATTGACTGACCACTGATTTCTCTCTCTATATGACGCGCTGTGACCCACACAGGCCAGTCCAACTCACAGTGCTCGTGGTGATGGTGCTGGTGTCCGCCATTCACGTTGGCCTTCTCTCCAGGACCGCCCACCCGTGTTCTGCCTCCCCCTGGTGGTGGTGGCCGGCCACGCAGTGCGTTAAAGAGGGCGGCAGAGCGGCGGCGCGCCTTGCGCAGCACGTGGCACACGTACTGGAAGATCTCCTCGTAGCAGTCGCCCGGCTCGGCCAGGCTGGCCAGCGTGCTGGAGGACAGACAGCGCGCTCGCTGCTCCTGCATCAGCTGATGCTCCCGCTGTTTGGTCTCCGAGAACTGGGTGGCGATGACCACCAGGCACAGGTTGATCATGAAGAAGGAGCCCACCTGCGAGGAGGAAGAGGGAGAGGCAGAGGAAGGTGAGAGAAGGGAACTGAGAAAAAGGGAAAATGTGCGGACATTCGCCATCTGCTGCTATTGTGAAGAAGTCTATCACTGAGATGGAGTGCCCAGATAGACGCTGGCAACTGAAAAGCCATGCTACGAAATAAAAACCTCAGTAGGAGTAAAAAAAACAAACAAACGAAAAAAAATTTGTTATCAAAACCGGTTTTGATAAAATCGGACAAGGTCAGCCGGGCCGATCTCCCCCTCTTCCTGGAGCAAGCCAGGAGGGCTGCATCTCCATTTCATCAGAACTTAAAGGGGCTGCATTTCAGCCAGATCAGAAAAATATAGCTGCTTAATCTTTAATGCTCTCCTAGCACAACTTGGTCTGACTGTAGTCACGGACCATCATGTCAAGGAGATCAACAAGGGGATGCTCATCTGTGGTAGATCTAGGTAGGGGGTGAACAGTCGAGCCACCGGTTAGCTACCATAAAAACAGTAAACACCCTCAGGGTGTGGGCGGATTAAGGGGTGGGCTATAAAAAAATGCAAGAGCCTCTCACCCACTAACCTACCCTAAACAGTCAAACTAAATCAGTACAGTGAAAATGACAGCAAGCGCCACTTGGAAAAAGAACCATTGGCTTTTAGTGAAGTCAGCAGAGGGAGCCCATCTGTGCCTGTTGGCTAATTTGCCATCACTGGGGGTTTGACGCCATTCAGCTTCTCTCGCCGCGGGGGCGCCGCCCGGGCCCCCCCGCCCCGGCGGCGGGGGGGGGGGGGGGGGGCGCCGCGCCCCGCCGGGGGGGGGGGCGGGCCCCCCTTGACACACCCGCTTCTATCGTCTGTCACCGTGGCATCGACACCCTTTTTGTCTGGACAGGTGTGCTTTTGGACACCCGTCTTATGTGTAAATAAGCGACATGGCGACACCAGTGATGTCACATATAGCCTTTTCCCTAGCTGTTAAAGGTCTGCCTTGTTGGTTTTGGGTTGAGGTTCATCTTTATTATGAGGAATATCATCGTCTTTCATAATACAAAATGGTGAGTGCAACAGTGCTAGTGGAGCTGCTCAGTGACTCTAACCCAAGGGAGGTTATGAGCATTGGTGCTCGCCTAAAACACAGGCGCTGTCCTCTGTGTTACTGGCTTGGTTCTCATGTGGAGCGTTCTGGAATGGTTCCGAGATCCATGCCTTATATGGAATATTTCCGTTTTTAAAATTAAAATCCCAGATTTCAGGCCTTGTGGGAATCCCTGGCGGCTTGGGACTTGGCGAGGCAGAAGAATGCACATGCGAGGGAAAGGGTGATATGGGGGGAGGGGGATACAGTGTTATGTCTGTGGTGGAGGACTACATGAGTTGGAGTTCATGCTTACGAGTCCCTGGAAACCCTGGCTGCGAAATCGGCTGCCTGTGAGCAGACCTCCGGAGCGGAGCGCTCCACCTTGGCCTGCGTATTGCCACAGATGCCCTGATTCGATTCAGATTCCCAAGCTGATGATTCGATTCAATCTGATACAAGTCAGATGTACATAAGAACATAAGAAATTTACAAAACGAGAGGAGGCCATTCGGCCCATCAAGCTCGTTTGGGGAGAACCTAACT
>JAODLD010000101.1:5483956-5501744 GCA_026781065.1 Mormyrops boulengeri
CCCCCCCCCCGCCCCCCCCCCCCCCCCCCCCCCCCCCCCCCCCCCCCGCCCCCCCCCCCCCGCCGCCGGCGGGCCCCCCGCCAGAATCGTTAAATCAACATTAATGAGTCATGTCAATTTGTTTTTTGTATCAAATTTCCTCTACTGTTGAGGATCTTAATTGAATGTTGATCTTAATTGAGTGTTTTGGCAGTCTCCATGGTGGGGGGGGGTATTTCTTGGAAAGGGGTAACAGGTTCTGATAGCCAACAGCTGGTGAACACATGAAGGCCAATCTCACATGACTCCCACAGGTGACCAGGAGGGCGGCGCTCTGGAACAGCAGCAGGCGTGGGGCATCAGCTTAGCAGACAGGCTTCCATCTCAGTCACGCAAATGGCATTTTAATTGCCAGTCTGTATGTGAGTGGAGGTTTTGGCCAGTATATTGGACCACAGTCCCAGGTCTATGCAGGCAAGTATCTTGTTTTCAAATTTTATAAAAAAAAAAAAAATCAGGGCTGTATAAACACGCATGTTAACTGAAAATAAAGTTGGCTCATTCTATACCCACACCCTCCCATCCTGTACAAAAACAGTTGCATTCATAAAAAAATATCTAGCAAATGAATGTAGTTATGAGTAAAATTTGTTATACGAGGCTCATTTGTGGTTTCAGGCATTCAGGGTCCTGTGTTCGATTCCCACGTGTGCTGTGTGTGTGTGAGATTTGCATGTTCTTCCTTTGTTTGCTTGGGTTTGTTTATGGTACTTTCGATAAATAATTTGTAATTGCTGGTGAGTGTGTGTCCTGTCTGGGACTGGTATCCTACCCAGAGTGCCCCCTGCCTGTACCATGTGTGGAATAGCAGCCTGTACCCTGTGTGGAATAGCAGCCTGTACCCTGTGTGGAATGGCAGTTGTGGTAAATGATTATACTATACAGCAGTTCCCTCTTATCTGTGGGAGATACGTTCCTAGACCTACTGTGGATAGTGGAAACTGCGGATGACGGCGAACCATCCGCTAACCCCAGATATAATGTGATTTTCATGTATGTACGTATGGTGAAGTTTAACTGATAAATTTAGACCCAGTAAGACATTGCCAACATTAAATACAGTAATAATACAGTACATTGTGCATTATTATACCATACTGTACAGCACTGTACTCCGTTGAATGAAAGGGATTCTGACATTTTTGCATAATTCTCAAGAAATGACACAAAAGTGAAAAAATATCATGTATCAAGGGATGACAGAGCAATGAAAATCATGCTTTTTATACTCCTAAAAGACGAAATAATGAAGAAACAT
This sequence comes from Mormyrops boulengeri, assembly GCA_026781065.1. NCBI lineage: Eukaryota > Metazoa > Chordata > Actinopteri > Osteoglossiformes > Mormyridae > Mormyrops > Mormyrops boulengeri. The sequence continues at coordinate 5,485,254 of JAODLD010000101.1, forward strand.
AGGTTACTGATACAGGTTGTACAGTGAAAAATACCGCATCATGTATCTGTACGTAACCTGTAATGATAAAAATGTATTTGTATAAAAAAATATTAGCCTATTGTGGGTACTCACTGGCTTACAGCCCGCTATCGCTTGGTGCGCGGTTTGGAACTTATGAAGCATTAGGAATCTTTTTTTTTTGGTAAACCACAGATACAAGGGTCCCCGCTGTCCATCATGTGGCGGGCGCATGCGTGTGTGAGCGGGAGTGACACTCACAGGGTGAAGTTCTCCTCGGGGTAGCAGCGGTTACGCAGAAGCCCCGCCCACAGCTGGACGCCGATGATGCCGAAGATGAAGAAGACGAAGAAGCAGAGCAGCAGCACGTTGCCTAGCATGGGGAGCGTGTCCAGCAGCAGGTTCACCAGGATGCGCATGCCTGACACAAGCACACACGCACACACACACACACACACACACACACGGAGAGACAGGTTACGGTGTGAGAGCAGCTTTTCTGTACATCCTGTATGACCAGCAGCTGCTCTTCAAGAGACATGCATGTGTGCATGTATGTATTCACACACACACACACACATACACAGACCTGTACTCATATCTTTGTGGGGACCGAATTCATTTCTATGGGCAAAACCCTAATCCCAGCAATGACAACCGTAACCCCCACCCAGCCCTAACCTTAACCATAAGTAACCAAACAAAATACACAAATTCTCGCGTTGTTAGTCTTTTGCTTGCAGTCACAGATTTTTGTAAAATTGACTGAAAAGGTCCCACAATGTCAAAATAACAGGTTTTTATCACACTGAGGGGACATTTGGTCCTCACAATGCAATACATACATGACCCTCCCCCCCACAGAAACTGTATATAACATGCATCCATCCATCCATCCATCCATCCATCCATCCTCAAGGTCAGGATTCATGGAGGGCCTGTCCCAGACAGCACAGGACAGAAGGCTGAGGGACACCCAGTCCATCACCCAGTCCATCACTGGACACATACACTCGCACACGCAATCGCGCTCCAAAGACAGCTTCTTGATAACTGCCCAGAGTGTGTAGACTCCCTGCTCAGCATGTGGACCTGTGCAGGCATCAAGCAAGTCTGACCCTCACTTACTTCTGATTGTGGATCAGTACCCGGCTGCTGGTGATGGACCGTGTAGTACGCTGCACGTTATAAGGACAGGCCTCATTTTTAGTTCACCATAACAGGGTTTAATCTCTATCAATTAAAGTGACAGATGCAGAGCATCTGGTGTTTTGAGCCGCATGTCTGACACACAGCGCTTACGGGGGGAGAACGTGAGCGTGCGATTGGCCAACGCGGCATCACGGTGCGTGCTGATTTGTCGAGACAAACGTCCGTCTTCCTAGGATGTGTGCCACACACGACTACTACCAGGGTGGCTGAGTGTGTCGTACGTTGTGAGGTCCAACCTTAGTTTTAGGTCAGTTACCGTAAGGTGTCACATCGCAGGATATTTGTTTTTGATCCTGAGCTCATTCCGCCTCAGAAGGTAGCCAGGTGACGAGAACACGCAAACCATCCATCCATCTTTCCTAGCCGCTTATGCTGGGAGGGCTGTACTAAGCCTGAAGCCTCTTCCAGGCAGCATGGGCCGAGAGGCAGCAGACGCAAAAGCACAAGGAGGACACTCAAACCATGCACCCCCAGAGCCAGCACAGGGAATCAAACCCATACTTATATGAGACTCCTATTAAACCACCCACTGCCATAGCAACTGATCTACAATAACCTAGTCAAGTTAAAAACAAAACAAAACATAAAATGATCCAAATTACAAAACAAAAGCCTATTATAGTGAGATTGGGGGTGGGGGTGTGGCTCAAAGGGTTAGGACTTGGCCACGATCAGAAGGTCAGCAGTTCAAATCCTGGTTCTGACAGCTGACCCTGCGCCGTGACCCCCAAGCTTACTCTTAACGGTATATGTGTCTGTGTGCCTCATGGAGAGCAACATAGCGTAGGCAAAAAGAGAATTTCCCCACAGGGATCAATAAAGTATCACCATTCTATTCTAATCCTTCATAAGAATGCATTTATCTCTACCTATAAGCAAACTAACTCTTCTAGTTTTTTCTACTCTAAATATATGTAATATAACCCAGGCACATGCTTTGGGCATCAAAATTAAAATTCAAAAAGACAAATAACGGATACAGGAGCTCTTTTAAAACGGAAGCCGTTACATTAAATAGTATTACATCACATACACTACTACTTATTAACTTTTGAAATATTAACAAGGCCGAAAATGTCTCCTACTCTGATGGCACTTGTCATGTTCTCTAAATGACTAATGCACATTTTCCTCCTTCGAACGTGTCTCGTATGATGTTTAATGAGGCGTCAAACCTCCCGCCGTTAACCCCCGGCTGTTCCAGCCATCGTTGCCAACACCCTGATACGGCTTTTGGCATGTTAGGCTATACATACTCATGCATGCAGCTGTTATCCTACAACAAAGAATCGCCACAGCACCAGAGCAGAGCGGCCGGACCTCGCGACATACGCTTTGCACAAGGCGGGAGCATTAGCTGACAGTAATTGTGTTACGGCAGCAGCGGTAATAATCAGCTAGCATGGCAGCTTGTGAAAGGATCTCTAATGAACTCTGTGGAACTGCGAGAGGCATTTATTGTTGCAGATTGGACACAGAGGGCTGTTAACGCTCATATGAATCTGATAAGCTTGAGGAGAATGCTGTTTCAAATGGCAATCACTCGGAGAATGAGGGGCTTTAAAGAGGCCAGGAGCTATAGCGCCTATTTTGGGTGGAAACAAGACCGATGGAGGCGACTTAAAGTACAGGAGAGGTAAATACTGGCTTTTTATGCTGCTCTGATCAGCCATGGTTTTCTTATAAAGCCAGGGGAGGAGCCTTCACAATCGGGGCAAAATCACTCTCTGCAGACATCGCCACCCCCTGGAGAACAGCGGTAGTGCGAGCATCATAGAAGTTCCCTCCGCCGCTAAAGGAATCAAAATGAACACTAGCGCTGGGGGACACAGTAGAGTGCACAAACATTGTGAAGGGCATTTAAATGCCAATACACTGGAATTTATAAGGTAAGCTTATAAAATCTTTCATAGCCACCCTGTAGGGTCCAAGCTGGAGTGGTCCAGACATCTCAGAGGGTCTACACATCTGTTTAAATGGAAGCAGAATTAAAATGGCTCCAGGTCTCAGGCCGCTAGGCATCCAATCCTGCCTGATGTGCAACTTTCATCGTCTCCGTTAATATCTGTAATCACTACAATTCAAACAGCCATTACGTCAGTTTGTGGGGTTTCTACCTTCCCCCAACCTGTTACTATTCAGCTGGGCAGGTTCATATGAAGGGAAAGAACGTATTTTCTTAAAATGTTGTTATCACGGCAATACCAAAAGTCCCACGGGATCGCCAGATCCCTCGTGAATTTCAGTTACACTGTTTACAGGTGACACTAACATTTAAATAACAGATGGCGTTGCTGATAATTCTCTCAGGAGAGAATAAAACAGGCTCATTCTCCCTCCACAACACCCCCTCCTTTCCAGCAAACAGCTGCATCTTAATAGAGGTCTATAAATCCTCACCTAGATCGGTCCATCACTCGCTGTCTGGCGGAGTGTGCAGGGGACCCGCGCCACTCCATGAATCTCCCTCTGATGGACGTGCGATCCCTTAAGTCAGCGAGCCCTGATTTTGGTGGCCTGCTGCGCCTGTCCATGCGCCACGCTCTAGCACCTGCTCACCCGCATTTATCTCCCTTTGGGCTGACGCTGTCATCCACAGCTACGTTCACATGGACATCGCAGCAAGGAGTTTGAGAAGTATGGGTATCAATGATGAGCCATAGTTCTGCTAAGAACTGGATTTTGCGATACTGGTTCCATTACGTTCGGAATGGAGTCCACTCTACCCTATCGCTAGTGTTCTGCAGGTTGAGTGAACCAGTTCATCCAAATGCCGATACAAGCAATACATTGACTGAGGACCCCGTTTAATTTACAGTTTTTCCTCTTAGATTAATTAAATAAGACCAACTTATTCAGTTTTGTTTCTTTACTAAGGGCGTTCTATTAGTACTTTTACAGCTGTTACCATAAAACTGTATACATTAGTCATATAATTCTTAATTATTTGAAATTAGGAACAGAAAAATATTAATTTAAGCAATTTTGAAGTTTATTTTTATTTCACATCAATTGCCTTACCGTACTCCTCAAGCATCAATAATTTAGCCGAATACTTTCAGAGAACTATATTTTGCAACGGCTACTAAGTGATCATGTGACTCGTTCAATCATCATCCCATTCAAGGGCTCGTTTGGAATAAAAGGTCGCGGCTATACGATTGGAGGAAATTGTGATGCTGAGCTGCCTGGTTTAAGGAGAGGTGCAGAATCACATGGTGTTTGGGTCCTGGACATGATGATGTTGCATAGAAGAAACAGTACAACATGTTCAGAGCTGCAGCATAAAGGACATGCACTTTATCAAAGCTCCTGGAGAAAGCTGACGTGGAAAGAGTGCATTCAGTTACACCGGGAGTGAAAACCAACAGGACTGACACACACATTTTAAGAGACATATTGGCACTGATGCAACAACAACGCCAAAAAGGATTCTGCTGTTTTTTGTGTTCATGTACAAGGTAATTTACATTTGAATAAGTCACTTTAAAAACTGAATTTCCCCACACTGATACTAAACTCCTACAGATTATCCAAATGACAGAGGTATAATTTTGAACTGATTTATACCGACAATCTGATGTTTACCAGGTTTATTTCTGGAGATATTTCAGAATATGTAAGACAAGTGCCAGTATCTGCAAAAGAAACTATAATAGATGTGAAACAGGCCTAACCACTGTTTGAATAACCTGATATTACTGAAAAGGGAGCTTGCTTATTTTCCTGGTCGTGCAGATTTTTCTTGGAGCTGCAGAACTACAAATAAAGATGATTCTTCAGAAACTCTAGAGGAAGTCGCAAGCAGTGGATCTTCATGAAAGTGAAGCGGCTAACTTTGATTACGGCAGCTGGGTGAAGCGTAAAGCCTCGAACACTAAAGCTTAAGGGTTGACTTGTTTAGACATCTGAGGCACTAGCTGAGGTTTTGGTTCCACTGTAAATGAAACGAAAGTGAAACTGGCTTCGGTGTGTACTCACTCGGTACCCGATTGATGGCTTTCAGGGGCCGGAGGACACGCACTGTCCGGATGGCTGACAGGTTAATGTTCTGCAGGTCCAAGGAGTACTCGACCATCCTGCGGGAACACAAACAGCAGCATCAATTGATTACCATTATTATGTGATTCATCACTGCTTCCCTAAATCTCAGCCCCAAACCCTTACATTTTTTCTGCAGTATTTGTCAAGTGTATGTTCCATGACACATCCCATTAACATGTTAAGTCTGAGTGACCCGCACAGAAGAAAAACCACGCAAAATGTCACATATTCCATGAAGAGAAAAGTGATGGATAGAGAGAAGGCAGAGAGGCATAGAGCGGGACAGCATTTCTGCTCCCTATGGATCCCGCGTGACCTATTTCTTGCTGAAAGCCTCAGCTTTAGCTTTTGCTGGGGATAAATCATACAACACAAATCCAGGAAATCGTGCCCAGTGACCCCTAAAGCGGACATAATAAATGCTGGAGAGCCGTAGTGCCACGCGTGGGCATGCACACGCGTGTAAATCCTGGTCGCATGTAGCTGCATCACAGTCTGACCCCGTCAGTCAAAATCATCTCGGCTACAACCTGACCCATGATCGAACCACTTATAGCATGAATGACTTCTGTAAAGTTATTATCATGTGATAAGGGTCCAGGTGTAAAACAGGTTGCTGTGAAAATTGTTTTGGGTAGCAAATTGGTATAAGGATGAATAAAGCTAATGGAATATACATGTCCATAATATGAAAAACACACAACTAAAGAGAGGGTGACTTAGAGGACATGGTTGCCTTATGCAGCTATGGATGTGGATTTGAGCCGCAGCCCTGATTGACGTATGTAGAGTTAACATGTTCTTCTTGATCTCCAGTGGGTTTCCTCTTGCAGTCTAAAGGCATATATTGAGGAAAACTGGCCTCCCTATAGCTCCCTCTCTGATGGACAGGCATCCCACACCATTAAAATTCTCTACTAGAAGATCCTGGACAGTCAAGCCCATTGTAAGGCTGTCAGTGTTTTTGTTCACCTTGCTCTCAAACTTTGTGGAAGCCTTAGTCGGTGCATTATCCCCCTAGTACTGAAGTTTCTTTAAAAGTATATGAAAACATGGTGGTGGTATAGGGACCAAGCTCACCACAACCCTGTACTGGATAAGTGCTATGAAAGATAGATGACTGGATATATTGATGGATGGGCAATCGTGTGCCTATATTTCGCTAGAATTTGGAAGAACCATTTAATATTCCATTTAAAAAGCGAAAGTCTGTGACTCTTGAGTTGTTCATCGGATAACATAAATGCGCTTTAACCTGTCGCTGCAGAATTCTCGAAAGTTAGAGTTTGATGTAGTTCTTAGGAGCCTAGAAATAAGAGAGCACTCCCTCAGACGGTTCAGGTTATGACTCTGTATTTTTTAGCGGCGGCTCTTACGTCATTCTTTTCTAGAGAACAAATAACGGTGAAATGAATAAAATATGCGCAACCCCCAAAACAAAGTAAATTAAAAATAAATTACGGTTTTGTTGGGCTGCAAAACACTTCTGAAGCGTTAGCGGCGTTTTGATGTCACCTGTCGCGCGGAGCGCGCATCGGTCGCGCGCCGGTGCTGCGCTTTGAGGTTTCCGGCTCTTATCGGCACGCGGGGGCGGGGGTTTACGTAACCTGCTTTGGGTGCAAAGGAAATAAGCCTCGGACAGGCGTTTCTAATCTCTAGCTTTTCCGAAAGACATTCATAAATATTTGAAATCCTGCAGAGGACTCCGCGTGTACGGTGTGACATTGGGGATTCTTATTTATTTTATTTTTTGTTGAAATCATCACATATCGTATTTCTCCCTTACTCTTTCCCTTAACTTTAAAAGCTCGGTTCCCTGACCACTTGGACAGGAAAATGATGACACACTTGCACGACAGTAACGCTTCACATGTTTGCACTGGAAATAGTGAGAGTTTGTGTTAAATAAATGCACCTGTATCCAACAACAGTTTTAATTGCTTGCAAAACAAGTTTGACTGACAGGAGGCTGTTTGAAATACGTCACAGGAATGTCAGACTCACTCAAATGTCGAATTTCTACATGCTTATTACTTAGATGGTGCATTTACCAGAAAAATCATCATATAAAGTCTATGGATCATTTAACGAAAAGCAGGCAATTTACATGAGGTGGCATCAGGCAGGTGCACACGCAGGGGGGGCTAAATGGACACTGGCCCCAGCTGAAAACTAATTGGCCCCCAAAGTGTCCCCCCTCCCATGTCACTCACCACTGATTCAAAACAATAAATGGGTAACGATAAGGTTGGCACTTCTATCTCAATTTTGGCCCCAATCTTAAAAACAATCCTAGAATCGTCCCTGCCAATGTGGCACCCAGAAACCATTCTCACTGAGGCGTCCATTGGTAGGTGGTTTCCAAGGCTGACAGGAGGTCCGAGACTGCGGCCAGCCTGCTTTACAGTCACCGTGCCCCTCGCTGTCCCTGGCTCCCTCACGTGTCTGAAGGTGATGCGGAATTTAACAGAACACCCAGTTTACAAGGTCCTGGCACAGCCCATGTGACAGATGTGACGGTCGCTTGTACCTTTCTACCCATCTCTCTCACTCTGTCATGTGACTGAAAGAAAAAAATCGAATGAAAAAGGTGAAATGTCTGGATGGCAGAGCTAACTGGCTGGGGTGCTGGCAGATTCATGGCCTGTCGCCATGGGAGTTTAACCAGTGGGTTATCCAGCGGGGACGGCTGATTGCACATCAGTTTTTTGTCTTTTGTTTTCATTCATCGTTACGGCTTTCCTTAAAACGTCCCTACTCCCCAGATGATGCCCCCCTTCCTCCTGTGTCAGGTCACCATGAAAGTGTTACAGTTGACTCCCCTGAGCAAGGGACTGCACTCAAGGTGTATATACACAGTGCATTATTATCATAGTTCACATGCATAATACACCATGCATGTACCCCCTGTTTCCAGTTTAGTAGTAGACTGTATTTTGCACATTCATTATCATTAAAACCCTCCTTTGTCACTTGCTGTCTTTATGTCACACTGTCAGGCCCGCACAAAAGAAGTTAGAAATTCTTTCAGGGGGGATGTATGAGTGTGGATAATGGCAGCCTTAATTTGGAGAAGGGGGGACCTATTCATTAGAATAGGTCATGTCTTTGCGCGGTCCTGCCCACCACGCCATTGTCTTCCTGCATATGAATTGTATCCCAATAAAGCCCACTTGACTTGATTTGACTTCTCTGGATACCTGCTGTAGCCTATAGAAAAATTCAGTGGACTATGTGCAAGTCATTAATGGCAACAGGGCCATCTAAGCAACTGAAGCGATGTGAATGAACGGGCCGCGGGATGCTGCAACATTCCACGGCACCCAGCTCATCCCTAGGACCTCTGTGCAGGGCAGAGGTGTTTCCACACGCCATACCTCCCACGGCGCTAATTGAATTACAAATAAACAGTCAGTGCTGGAAAGAGCAGAGGGGGAGAATTCGAGGGAGCCCCCTGAATCACCCGCAGCAGTTCTGTATGACCTCAATCAACTCGAGTGTGTTTGTTATAATAATCACCTACCTGCCTGTGGGCACTTCTTCAAAGCAGTTGTTTCCTCGTGCTTTATTCAGTAGGCGTCTGCAGTGCCACAGCGGCGACACATTCAAGCGGAGCGAGCATGTATGCATGTAGCCCGGTCACGTGCACGTGTACTTGGATATTGAGCCCATGTTTGGAATGTGTGAGGTCTTCTGCATTGTGCTGTATATCTGTGTGTGTCTGGGTGAGTGTGCAGAGAACACATAACACATACTTGCACATTTTGGTATGGGCAGTAACAGCGATAGCAGAAAATCCAAAATGCAGGAATTCGTTTAGATCTCATTTATGCTTCTATGGGTGCATAAGCACATTCAGAGCCTATGTGTACACTTATTCATGCATATATGTGACTATTTCCTTCGTATTCCTCTGGTGTTTTGAACTGGGTCAAAGCAGGATGGTGGGGAAGAGAGGTTGAGTGTGCAGGATGTAAAATGTACACAACATGGTTGGAGGATTGGCTATGGAGAGGTAGAGAGTGCATGCAGCATCCACACCATGTAAATCCTATAACCTCCAGTCAAAACTGCAAACACACTGGAGGTAACTGGGATGTGTGGGTGCTTTGCTGAGTCCAAACAGCATCACACTCCAGCCAAACAGAATGGGTAAACAGCTTACACCCTCCCAAACTTCCCATTCCAATTCTGTATCAGAGTGACACCATATCCCAGAAGATTTGCAGAGTAACATCAAAACTGTTTTGCCACCTTTCTAAACCCGAGCAGGCTATCTGAGGATGGTTCTTATCTGGACCTGCGGGGTCTAGATGATCTCACTTTGGGTAGCTTCACCTCTCTGGAAAGTGGCAAAATCAGAAACTACCGTGAACTCATTTCGTTGACACCAGGGAAGTCATTAGGACCCTTTTAAATCTACAGACACCTGAGGATGACATTATAAGTATAGGGCTGCCTTTCAGGAGTTGTAAAAAAAAACAGAGGAATAAAGAAAGCAGTGCATATGGGAGACGGGAGCTGGCTGCATTTGATTACTCTGTTTCCCTGGTGATTCAGAAGTCGAAGAGGAAGTCAATCCCAGCACAGACTGTCGGCTTCAAAGGCTCAGAAACAACACCCATTCCATGTCTCCATATCCCTGGGAAGAGAGCAGGTCGGCATGCGGGCACTGGCGCCTACCGGAATGTGAGATAAAGACCCCTCCAGCATTCTCACAGCCTCAGTTGGGGGAGGCGCAGGTGGACCAGGAGAAGACTGATTGCACGTCAGTTACATGTGCCAGCAAACAAGCCTGGGGAGGGCGCCTTGAGTTTTCGTTCCTACCAGCACCAGCTGAGAGACTGGGCATCATACCAATTCTGGTCCGCGCCATGAGAACCAAAGCTCACTCCACAAGCGTTCCAGGCTCCCCACCCGCCAGGAGAATGAGGGAAGAGAAGGGGGGCACATGAGGGAGGGAGAAAACAGACGCACCTGCATGGAGAACCGCCGTGTTGTCAAACAACATCTGCAGAATTTCGAGATGTGTCACACATTATTCTAGCTCCTCAGCCCACGGCACGCATCGGAGTGCAGGTTGATGGGCGTGTGGCATAGGGCGGGAGGTGCTGACCTTGAAACTCAGACAGCAACAGATAGACCATGAAATGGTCCATGACAAAACAAGTGGCCCAGGTGACGGCGGCTTCAACCATACACATCAGGAGGCTTTTGATCCGGGGATGAGAAACAATGACCTCATACGTAAGGGGGCACGTTTTGAATTCTATTGAGCAGTTTTGCCAGCTGAGGTGATTCACCCGCAAATGTAATTTTTCGTAGGACTTCGGCGATGGATTGGCCCCCTCCCACCTGAGCACGCGCGGACACACATTCGCACGGGACGGGCTTTTGCCCCAATCAAAGCCGTGAGGCGGACTGCAAAATAATGGAGCGAAAGCTAATTAAAAGAACCATCCATCCATTGTGGCAGCTCTCCTCCCAAGGGGGCTGGAATCCTCAGCTACCCGCCGCTGTCAGAGGCTCTCCAGAGGATGCAGGAGCGAGAAGATTTATCACGGCGCTCAGTACTTTGCCGTTCAGAGCTTGACGCAACCTAAGTGGAAAGTGCCCAACGCCGTCATTAATGTTTAAAATCTGCAGCACGCCCTCCGCTGGCCCACGTCCATCACTAGTTCTTCTGCCTCAGCAGTAACTTCTCATACTTACATTCTCTATAGTCTCCCGTCTGAGATTTTCTTCTCCGTGACTGATTGGTTGACCTGGGTCAGTGCAATGTGAATAATTTAATCTTTATGCTTTAATCATCACCTTCCTCACAACAACATGGAAACAGTTTTTGTGCTTCTTTTAAACTGCATAATATCCTTCAAGTACCGTTGAACAAGTTTCACTTAAATCTATAACTTGGGTTTCTCTAATGTGAGAATATGTTGGGTATGTCTATAAGGGATTTGGTCAGCTGCTAATTACAAGCAAGGCCAAGGTTTTACAGGTGTGTGACTTGTGTTTTTTGACGTTTGAGAGACTCCCAGTTCATCTAGCTTAAGCACCCTCTCTTCTGTTGCTTTTCATTGTCAGTTTTGGGACCAGTATTAGTCTATTACTTGGAAAGACTCCATTTCATTGTTCTTTATAAAAATGATCAATTATTGGACGCTTCTTTAGATGGAAAACCGTGGAGTAGCATCCAAACACTTGATTCAGCATATTATGCACTAATCTTCTAGTTGATGATCACTAATCAATAAGCCAGAGGGGGTTCAGAGGCAATTCACGGTTCTGGGATATGAAATAATACTTATTTTATGTTTATTTCTCATCCGTATCCCCTTTCAATTTCAGGCGAGAGCCAGAGGTACCAAATCCTTAATGCTTCCCAGAAGGATGACTGGCATCTAAAGAAGAAATGAAATTGAATTTGGAATTTCTTTGTCCAATGCAAAATACGCACACATTCTGACCTTCTGTTTCAAGCATGTGTCCATTCCTGTGTCCAAGCGATAAATCAATTGTAATGCGAGACTTGGGAAAGGAACTTGGGTGAAATGGCTGTGAGAGATTTCCTAGCTGAGATGGCTGTCATTTATTTAAAAGTACCCACAATGAGTATGGTCATTACTGCAAAAAAGTCCATGTAGAACAACAGCAGCTCCTCATCTGTCACTTTAGTAAACATCCATCCATTCATCTTCCAGCCACTTATCCAGTACAGAGCCTAGATCATACCCTAGACAGCATAGTCCGTACGACAGAGGAAGCCCTGAATGATGCTGCAGTCCATCACAGGGCACACACCCGCCCACTTGGTGCAATTTAAAGTACAGCGATTCACTTAACCGCATCTCCAACAGGAGACTTAACCGCAGGGAGCACATATGCAGAACCAGGGCGGGAATCAAACTCACAACCACCCTTAGAGCAAGCTGTCTAAAATAATGATGGTTCAAACCATTTTTCTCAGGAATGCTAAATATCTGAAATGTACATAAGGCGATGGAGCAGCCTTACCCTGCCATCACGATGAAGAAATCCAGCCTGTTCCACGTGTCGCCCAGGTAACAGCGCTGCCCGAAGATTCCCAGGGCCACCATTTTTATGACCATCTCCACGGCAAAGAAGATGTAGATGAAGGCGTCAAAGGCCTGACAGAGAACGAGAGAGAGAGAGAGAGAGAGGGGTCATTCCCCGTCCGGTCACCCGGTTAACGTTGCCCGCCTGTCACTCCGACGCTTCATCCGGAACATTCTCCGGAGCATCTTCACCTTGATGCAGACACACCCGAAGGCACACAGCCCATGGGGGCCATGTGTGACAGAAGACTTAATCCACTAATAATGCAGAAACATGCCTTCTGGACAGGTAGACAGCGCTCAAGACTAAGAACAAAGATGGCAGCCTGGAAGTCACTCCAAAGTTGGCACTGTAGCTGAGCCCATTTCAAACCATAATTTAGGTAGCGAGGAAGACGAACACATGGAAATCAGCTAAAAACAATCAATTTACTTCTTACAGTTACATGATTGATTTGGTTTATCAGCCTTTCAAACAAGAGCCAGAAAATATAATAGCAATTATGAATAGAAAAGCAAAGGAATATAGGGGGAAGAATAATTTTCACTCTCCGTAGATGTAGATACACAGCAAGGCCAACATCTGTGTCTCCACTATTCATTATTTTATTATTTTGCCACTCAATCAGTTGGTCAGATGTCCTGATTCTCCAGCGTTTCTTGTTTTATTTGTCCGCACATTAAGAAATCGTTGACAATCAAATACTTCTCTTAGCATCGCTTATTTTTTCTGAATAACTCTGGAAATCTCATCTGCATTGACTCACTGTTAAGTTTTTGTTTAAAATCAAGTGCTGTGGGGCATTTTGGCTCGAATGCAGTGCTTAATTTAATCAAACAGAGCTAAGTATGATTTAAATGAATAAGTAGAGTGACCCATAGCAGCTTATCTAGAAGCAGTCAAAGCACAAAAATACAGATTGCAGGGTATGTTCTGGTTGGCCTGGGCTGAAATCCGTTGGCTTGTGTCTAACGCACCATGCCATTTCATACATTATAATTTGCCATTTCTTTGGGATTACTACTCTGGTAGCCATGGTGACACAGTGAATGTCCTCTGTTTAGGCTCCGTTCCGGAGGGAGCTAAAGAAACCATACCTGCATAGGTCTTTATCCTCTCCATTGAGACGGGAGAGTGCGGACCTGTACTTAACCCCCCTAAGTACAGCCGCGCGGGTGTGCAGGCGTGCATTCGGAGCTTCTCGAGAGTGACAATTGTCGCAGACTATGAGGGACCAGTCGAAAGACGTTGCATCTCTGCACTTACCGGGAAGATGCCTCTATTGACACCTTTGCAGAACCTGGTCTGTTCAGCTGACCTTAATGCTGGACCGTGCAAAACTTCATAGGGGCTCCATAGTGCATCTGAAGCGCTAAATAGGATTTTGCTGCTGCAATTTAAGGACACAACACAGATGCCCCTGGAGCAAAATAATCTAAATTAAACCACACTCTCTATCCACCACCCCCATGCATTCATGCCAACAGTCTGCTACAGTCTGTAAGACCTATATCTATTGCCTTTTTATCAGGCTTTTCAAATATTCAGCCATTTAAATGAATCAGCACAAAAAGGCCATATTGTCGTAGTTACAGGTTAGTCTCGATAGTTTGACACCATTATAATCACAGTCTGTGAGTTCTTAGTTCAGCCAAAATGCAACCTAGAGTGATGAAGGGCTGCAGTCAGCAGTGAGCCATGAGACAGACCCTAAAAAATGCAGGAGATGTACTGCTGGGCAAACAGAGGCACAAAATAAAACACCCCCACGAGAGTAAAATATCGTGCGGGGGTTTAGAGCTGCGAGTGGCTCTCCGCTGCGTTCCTCAGGGCGCAGAAGGGGTTGGCTGTGCTACACGTCTTATGAAGGCTTAAGGAACAATCTCAGAAATGAGGGGGGCAGGCTCTGCATGGGCTGTGAACCATAACGAAGCATGAACAGACAAAGTCCCCTGAGATAATGAGAGGCTTCAGGGAGTGCAGGAGAAACCCCAGGAAACCTGGCTGCGGTTCTTCTGCACAGGAACCTCTTTCATGCCAGGCCAGACTTGGAGGAGAGAGACAGGCTGGTGGTATGGGCCAGAGTCTGAAGCGTGGAACACCCCAGGGTTGGTCTGGACACCTATACCTGCAAATTTGACCTTATGGACCTTTGCTCCCTTGAGATAGTAGAGTCTGTTCCACCTCTATCTCTCTCTGAAAACCCTTTGTGTTTTTGGAGAATGTGATTTCTTTATTAAAAAAAAAAATTCTAATGGAATCGAAGACCACCTTTGGTGTTTTGAACAAAATTAAAAATGGCAAATTTGGTGTATGTGTCCAAGTAGCCCTGAAATAGAGGTTGGTTATGCTTTTGAAATGTTTACTGCCTTCTGACAGGCTGTGATGGCAGAGTGGCATGATCCACTTAGGGGGATAGAGAGCCTGGCACAGCCCCGCCAGCCCCCGCCAGGGTGAAGAGCGAGACTCGCGGAGAAGAGTGAAAAGACAGGGAGATTGGGGAGGAGGGGGGTGCAACTCACCTGCAAGATCTGGCAGCGGTCAGAGGAGCAGTCTATGTTTTCGCAGGGTTGGTACATGCCCAGCGTCACGCAGTTGAGCAGGATCACCATCATGCTGACGCGCTCGAACCACGTGAGGAAGACGATGGTCAAGGCAAACAGAGAGGATCTCTGATCGACGGGGCAGCTTTAACAACAGCATAATGACTTACAGACATTTTTATTCCACAGAACTGTTGCTAAACTGAACTCTACCTGCCATTGCTAACATTTTCCCATCACAGACGGCATGCTACCTCTCACCCCCCCGTGAACCCCTCCCTAACCAAACCGCAGTGCTCTCCCATGTTGCTAATATTTACTCATAGCCACCTGTTGAGTCCAGTACTCTTGTATCAGCTCAGCAGCTGCAGCTTGTTGCTAGTTCTTTCCTGTCTGTTAACCTCCTGTTAAGTACTTGTTTCCTCAGTACTTTGTACTTTATTCTGTCAATCATATTGGGTTATGGGTTTGATCTCCCTCCCAGAATTAGTTTGATCCTGACCAGGCACGTATTGTAGTTCCAATGGTGACCCCCCCCGGGCAAATTCTTACCTGTAGGGTTGCCAGACCCCCCCTAAATTTATTTCTAGCTATGGGCCTGGCCCAATACATTGTTTATACTTGCACACTTCAGGCATGACCTGCCAACTCAAATATAAATGTATTATCGTGTGTAATTTATATATTTCATTACGTTTTGTTTCTGTATATATACCATATATGTTCTACACGTGCATCATCGGGAGCCTCTACTGAGTCTCGTTGTAACCACACCTGCTCAGTGACAATAAAAATCCTTGAGTCTTTGAACCTATCTGAAGAGTCCCACATTGTCTATAGTGTAGTCAAAGCCTGCTAGTTCACCAAAACAGGAGCCACGATCGATAAACACTGCAATGATGACAGGCAGAGAGTACTACTAAACCCAATAGTACAAGACCTCCTCAAAGGTTACGCTCCACCGTGTGAGTTCACAGAGCATAGCCTCAGATTCCAAACATCAACTTATTTGACACCAAATTTATGACAGCCAGTGAGCAAATGAAAGGTTTCACCTGCTAGAGATGTACCGTAATTAAGCCGGTCTTCTCCAATGGCCCTTTTCACTGGCTTAAGACTATTGCTTTACCTTCCAATCGATTTCAGCTTGTCAGGATGGACTAAAACTCTATAATATTTCATCTCCCGTTCCACACTGGCCATGGTGTTATTTCTGTTCTCTTTACACTCTTGATCCACAAAAACAGATCAGCCGTCGCTGTGGTTCACGGACCACTCTTTGTGGTTTCCTCTCCATTATTCCTCCTCTCCTGCCGCATTGTTTCATGTATCCCATTTCCGTCCTTCCTTGAGGTTTCCCGTTTCTGCTGGATAATTACCACTTTCGAAAATATCCAGAGGGATGTGAGTAGTGCTTTTGGTCTGAGGGTAATACACAACAAGCTATTTTTTCAGTACAGTAGCTGTTTTTTCTAAGGGTTATTGTAAAAGCAGATCCCCCCCCCCCCCCCCCCCCGGGGGCGGGGGGGGGGGGGGGGGGGGGGGGGGGGGGGGGGGGGAGGCGGGGGGGGGGGTGGTGTGTTGTGGAGAGGGGGGGGGAGGGGGTAAAGTGTGT
>JAODLD010000101.1:5501844-5523855 GCA_026781065.1 Mormyrops boulengeri
CCCCCCCATTCCCCACACGACGCGCTTCCGCTCTATTTTTTCATTTCAGTAGCTGTTTTTTCTAAGGGTTTTTGTAAAACCAGATCCCCCCCCCCCCCCCCAATCTTCCTTGGGGAGGTTCTGGCTCTGACCTGAAGTCTTAGGCACTACGGGGGGGATTTAGCTTGAGTACTACATGCGGTCTGAAGGTAAACTTGGCTTTTGGGGAATGTCAGGCTGTTTTCCCTGCCTTTTAGGTAAACAGGAACCCAGAGCACATCTTAAGATGTCTATCTCAACAAAACACTTTGAAATTATCCCAGCGGAATTTCTCATCTTACCTGCAAGCAGGGAACTTCGCTGTGTGTGAGCTACTGGGTCGGCTGTTTTTTAAGCCTTTCAATTAGCAATCGATCTGTGCCTGAAACAACAATTGAGGTGGCTTCCTGTCCAAATGAAACAATTGGTTGAAGCAATTACCAGGTGAGTCGGGACCAAACCAATGAGCCCAGTGACATTGAGAACCAGTGACAATGGGGCATCCTTAAGGGGGCTCCCAGTGATGTATCCTCCAGTCCTGGTGACATTCTTCAGTCCTGGTTTCCTTCCTATCTAACTGCAGCGTCATGAGAGAAACCACAAGTTTTTCATTTTGCCTATTCGCCGTTTCTCAAGTTGATCACAGAGATCACCACAGGATCATCACCTTTAGAAAGCACTTCCCAGTGAGGGTGCCCATTGCTACAGAGGTGCCCAAAGACGATAAACAGTAACATCAGAATAAAGGCCCTGACAGCAGTTCTAAGAGCTAGACTTAGTTGTATATGCTACTGCAGACTCTTTAATGTGGGTCATGCTACCAGATAGACCACTCCTGACAGATTAGTTCCATGGGAACTTCATCATTACCAGGCTACTAAGCTTAGGCTCCAGGACTGAAGAGGCTACGTGAAATGTAGATAACCAGGGTATGACTGAATTTATCCCAACTGACAATTATGCCTTTCACAGGGCTCTTGTGCCACGTCACAGATTATGGACTTCATTTCACATTTGTTGCACATTTAATATTTAATACGCAGTATGGGAAAATTGTATTCCTATTACACAATCAGTCTTTTAAAAGGGCAATGAGCTAAAATTACCGATAGACTGTTTAATGTTGCACCACTGGCAATATGTGCCAGAAAAATAGAAATTATGAAATCCGTGCCTTGGTAATTTACGAGCATATGACATGAGGTGTGACAGGCACCTGTCGTACCAGCAGAACAGGTGTCTGATAAAAATGGATTTCTCTGGGTCCCTTGGTCTCATATGGAAATAAGGTGCTATAGAGTTCCACAGCTTGTGTGGAGAGACCCATTGCTAACTGACTGCTTATGCATGGTGTATGTTGGACCTCATAGACTCCCTACACAGTTTGGAGAGAGTCCCTCACCATGACTCCTACCCTCGGATCCATCGCCAGACGCTCCACATGGGGGACAGCTGGCAGACGCCCCCTAGTGGAGTCCCCTACAGCGTTGAAGCCATTGCTCCAGGCCCCTGGTTTCCAAGCCCATAAGACACTTTACATGCCCTTCTGCCCCAGTAACTACCCCCCCCCCCCATCATGGTGCAGCACAGAGGTCGAACAGCCGTAATCAAATCCATTCGAGCCATTTATTGAAGGCTATTGAGCTCCGTAAACCTCAGTGCCTCGGTGTCTCCAGCTGGGACTCATAGCTTGGCGAGACAGCATGAGTATGAAGGGGCAGTAAGGGGAGTGTGTAGGCACGGCTCATCATGAGCAAGGTGTATCTTTCATGCATCATTACGTTATGCAGTAGCAGGTACCTCCCACGCAATTAGTATAGTGTTATCCTTCAATGAATAGTGTAACGCATAAAAAATTCAATACTGTAATCTCCGTCTTTTGTGAGTTTTTGCTTTTATGTCTTTAAGGTAATTTAAGCTAAAAAGGAAGGGAAGAGGATATACATTCATCTTTTATGCTGCTTATCTTGCACAGTCTAACTCAGGAAGCACAGGGCATAAGACTAGGGAACTCCCTGAATGGGGTGCTGGTCCACTACAGTATTAACAAGGTTTGGGGTATTCTACCCAGAAGACTTCTGAGAGCAATGAAAAAGGATCCGGTGGTAGAGAATTTGACCCCTGTTATACATGGTGTTTATTAAAACATGATGAGTATTTCTGAGCTAATTGTTTCCACTAAATATTTCGATAATGAGTTTTAATCAGGCATATCTGCTTCTAACTCTAATCACGCAGACCACGGTGAAAGGTGACGGACCACTTTGAGGTCATGCTAAATTCCTGCTAATTTAATTCGCAAACATTGTGCATAATCTACATTTTTTTGCTGGACTTTGCCCTTTTAATGACTGCTTGTGGTAATGAGCATAAATATGGTTTTGATTCTTTTGACTTTCCTCCCATTTCAAATGCTACGGTACCGTTACAAATGCTCATCACCGGGTCGGCGAGAGTGAGATTCAATAAGGCTCTCTGCTTCACAAAAGCATGCACATTATTGGGAATATTTTTTCTTAATAAGTACAATTAGCTAGATTGCCTTGTAGGAACCTTTCCCTGCCTCAATGCAGAATACCACACAAAAGAAAAAATGGATTCCCACTAATGGTACAGTATATGACCATCAGAGTCTCTTTGTTCTGTGCAAACCAATTTAAATTAAAATATTGTATTATAATGCTACAACATTTCAATTAGATTAATTCCAATTATGTTTTGTAACAATCACATCTCTGTGCATTTTAAATTAACTTATATAAATGGCTTCTTTGAATACCCATACTGTACTTTATCTCTCCTGCTGTGGGTGCCTTCGACTACACGTCACAGTGGACTCCGGAAAACGTTTCTCTCCTTCCCACCCATCTGAGAAGCTCAGCCGTTCTCACCGACAGTTACCAGTTACCAGGTCAGTTTATCATGCAGCATTTCGTGCAGATTACTGCAGTAGCAGCTTGAGTAACATGCTGAAGTTTTTGACCAGTTTTAGCAGAAGCCTTGTGTCCCCCCCCCCCTTCCTGAGAGAGACCAAGAATGTAGAATAGTAGAAATATTCATCCATCCAGTCAATTTATGTGTGAACTTGGTGAGTCACTAAGGTAAATCTGCCCAACTAAGAACTTATCTGTCATCCATGTTTTTTTCCATAGACCTCTTCCAGTATACTGAGCCAGTATCGGGGTATGGTGAGTGAGGAACCGATCGCATATACTGTAACTGCATGTTTTTAGTTTGCAGGAGGAGACTAAAGGAAACCCACAGAAATATGCAGAGAACATGCAAATCGCCACTTAATTAGCAGCTAAATATTGTAATAAAGAAATATATAATCCCCCCACTTGCCCTCAACTGGTAGACATCCAGGTGATTCATCCAACGGTAGGGTGTCTTTGTCTCCTTTTTGCATAAGAGGCCAGAGGGAGCAGTACGAGAGAGCAGCCGTGTCCTATTTTTCCAAAAAACGACTTGGAGAAATGACAACCCGGGCCGAAAGCCCGATATCTCATTTATTGGTAGCCCGTCAGACCAGGAATATTTAATTACCGAATGGCAGGGGCAAGATTACGAGGGACCGTTTGCTAAGAGGGACATTAGCCTCTTGCTTAGGGGGCACGTGGAGGTGGCAGGGAGGAGATGAGGAGACCGGGGGCATTTTTAATCCACGGCAGCTTGCGAACGAATCGCTGTCGGACTGCACAATGAACAGCGAAAGGGTCAGCATCTGGTGACATTTAAACACTGAGACACTCTACATAGAAAGGAGCGATATGTGTTTTCTTTCACAACAATACCAGGGCTGCCAAATTCCTCAAGAGAGGTGAGCTTGTTTATTCGTTGATCCACGGAAATCCTCAATAATCCATAATAACCAACAGAATTTAAAGGAAATTGCTTCTGCCTATTGGATCCTGGCACTGCAAGGACCAAAAGGTTAAATGCTCTAAATGACTGACTTGCTTTATTGATACTGGGGTGAATAGCCCATTCTGTTTGCTTAACATTGTGATGTTCATACTGTATGGATTCATGTTTCTGGGGTGTCTGTACCAATTAGGGTTAAGTACCATGAACGAGCAGCTCACCCTAGTTAAAAGCAGACCAGCTAAGCATTCTATATGGGTTCAGTTACAACACTGCGACCTACACTGGCCCAAAGTGCAAGGATTTTCCATTCCTGTGATGTGTAAAAGACAGACTGCTTCACTGTCACAGCCGGAAGGATTTCCATGACAAACCAGGTAAAGTCCTCAGCCACCATCCACAGATCTCTTGAGCCAGTCCACAAATTTCGATCTACTGATTCAGCCGCATGCCCGAGCAAGGTAATCAAGAGAATGATAATTAGATGACAAATAATATCAGCATGTGTAAGTGGTGGGATGGGAAAAACATTTGGATTGACTGGCTGGAGAAGCACTGAGAACTAACCGTAAGAAGAAAGACTGGCAGCTCCATAACTCAAGGTGAAGGTCACTTTTCGAAGGCTTGTGCAGGGGGGCGAGCTTATTTCCTGGGTTTACTTAGGAGCCCAGCCTCCAGGAAGCTTACGAACAGCATTTTCTTATCGAGATTTTCTTCGTAGCAGCTCATTCCTGTTAATGTATTTTATGAGATACTGAGGCCTGCTGAAGTGGTCTCTCATGAGCCCTGGTTTTAGACCTTAATGACCTAATTTACCTAAGTGAAGAGCAGCATCATCCCCACTGCTATCATGAGACTGAACACTTAAGACATTACTGCGCCTCCGCTTCTTCACATCACTTCATAAGGGGCTCAGCTGCACATACTCTCATTCAGTCAGTCCTACTCTGCACACTCGCCAATTCAGTCAGTCCTACTCTGCATATACTCCAATTTGGTCAGCCTTACTCTGCACATACTCTCATTCGGTCTTGCCTAAGGCCTAAGGCATAACAGGCCCAATATGCCTCCCCTCCCGGGCCTAGCAATGTCCAATTTTATTTCCACACCCTACTCTGTACATACTCCCATTCGGTCAGCCCTACTCAGTACATTGTCCCATTCAGTCAGTCCTACTCTTAGGGACCTACTCTTGGTCCAGAGACAACCACTAGACCACCATTCAGTCAGTCCTATTCTGTACATTCTCCCATTCATTCAGTCCATTTCTGCATATACTCTCATTCAGTCAGTCCTACTCTATACATGCCCCCATTCACTCAGTCCTACTCTGCATATAATATCATTCAGTCAGCCCTACTTTGTACATTGTGCCATTCAGTCAGTCCTACTCTGCATATACTGTCATTCAGTCAGCCGTACTCTGTACATACTCCCATTCAGTCAGCCCTACTCTGTACATGCTCCCATTCGGTCTGCCCTACTTTGTACATACTCTCATTCATGCAGCCCTATACCTACTCACTCATCTTCCCACCTCTTTGTATATTCAAATGTATACCTATTCCTGTCTGTTCACACCTAAATATGTACATTTACTTTTTTCCAAATGTCATGCATGTACTGCTTGCCGATACTGTTGACACTGTTCTATCCATGTAGCTTAGTTTTCCAGTGTAATATATGCTCATGTTGCATATCATTCCCAGAGGAGGTCGGTATCCTGTATATAAACATGCACAGCACCATTTCCACCAGCCTGGTTGTGTGGCTGTAACAGTTTCTGTTCTCTCCTACTCTGTTCCCCTAATTTATAAGGGCCCCTTTCCCAAATCTCTGTGAAAATAATGTAAAGACACATCGATAGAGACTCAGCCTGCCTATCGGTCTTCAGAAAGGACCAAAGCAATCATAACGTGTCACGCGGTGCCACCAGCTTCCAACGGATTCCAGTTATTACCAAAGGAAGCATTCTAGGGACGGTCTCCCCTCTCCATGGCAACGGGCCGAATATTAAATACCGATCATTCGGCATGTGAGTGTGACAGATGCAGAGCCCGTAGGCCTCGCTCTCGGCCCACCCTCAGCAGTATCACTTCCTGCTACGGAGATCCGAGCTACTGCCCTCTTCTCTTCCCTTCCCGCCGACCTCTTTGATTATTGTTATCTGGCAAAGGATAACTGGATCCTCCAGCAGGTTAAAATAATTGATTATGTATAACTATTAAAAGGGGAGAAATAGCTATATTTTAGTAATGTTTTTACAGGTGTTTTTATGTATGGGCAAGGGCACAGATTTGTAGGATTAAAGTGTGTATTTAGGGAGTTCGGGTCTGACTTGGTCCCTACCGAAGTTGAACCCAAACCTACACCCTTGGGGGCATGAACGTCGGAAACCTTATGCTTTAACTTTCAGACATGACTGCCATTTTGTGACGAGCCAGAGAAATGAGGTTATGGAGAGTGCCTTGGGCACCCAGGACTCTGCGTACACAGCCAAAGCAGCCCACCTGAGAGTGCTTGGTGCTGTGGGGATGGGGAGGGGGAGGGGGGGTGATTAGGATGAGACAGAAATTAATATTATTATGGGCAGAGAATTGCACACCCAGAAGCAGATGGGACACAGATACACTAATGCAAGACAAGCAAAGTAATGTGCATGACAAATAATGGGCTCTAGTTTGTCTCAAATTGATCTGGCGCCATCTTCAATATGCACGTTTGCTTCTGATGAGGAGCACCGGCACGCCTCCAGGTATCCTGGCGCAGTGGGGCATGGCTGCATGCTAATGCGGCATTTCAGGTTGGCCGCCACTCCAACGGGCGAAGCGGGGCTGGCTCCAGAGGACCCTGAGATGCTGCGAGAACCTCAAGGGCGAGGCAAATGTGACGGCCAAGCAGAAATTAAGCTACATCTGCTCCAGGGGTGACCCATGTAAGACCAGGGCAAGCCCGGGCATTCCTGCCTCTCAGTGAGACTGCGAGGTCTTCAAACCCAACAGCCATGATCCGGACCGGCCCAAGGCATAAGCCAGCTCAGTGGCAGCTTGGGACGCAGTGTCCATTTGGGCATTTCATCAGCTTATCAGAAAGAAAAGCAAGATGATGAATGATGACTAGGTTAATCAGTTTTTGCTTAGGGGCCCGAAAATGGTAGGGTTGGCCCTAGCAGTGACATACCGCTCATCTTCAGGGCAATGGAAAAGACCAGAATGGCAGCACTACCTTAAAATCCCGAATCGGCTTGATGCTAGTATATCTATCACATGACACTGGCATGCTACCAAAGACTCTGAAGGACATGGAGCGGTGATAATCTCTCTGGGCTGTGAACATACTGCAATCTCCTACCCCCACATGGGCTTTTATGCGTTTCTGCATTTATGACAAAAGATTTGCATAATTAGGTATTAGAAGTATATTAAAATGCACTACAAAACGAAACATAAACGCAGAGATATTCTTTGCCCCTGGTTTTAAGGTTGATCACGTGTCAATATATTTGGCCTCAGTCAATCCATCTCTGTCATCAGTTTATTTTTCCGTGCTGCCTCCATTTTGCATTGTGTTTCCTCATTTATGAATTACATCTCCGAAGGCCGTTTCCTTCCCAAGGTCAGTTTTTCATTGGTTCGGGGCCCGACGGCTGCAGAAGATATATCTCGGTCTGTAGGCCAACGGTTCAGCCATTCACCAAATGTCTGTAAAAGATAATGTGTGTGGTTCGACATAAAAAATTTATGGTGCAGTGCCCCAGGGTCAAGGCTGTGGACTTTGGGCGGGATGGTAAGTATTTTCAAGGGCTCACCGAGAGGGTTGGGGCTGGAGAGATGCTTGAGGTCTGCTTTGCACACTTCCAGCAAGAATGAAGATGGATGACGGGAGTGATGGATGAACGGGAGGAATGGCAAACGATGAAGCGATGAGCGATGAAGGTTATTGATCTGGGTGGGGGGCGGTCGCTATCTGTATTGGTTCATTGCTGCTATTACGGCCTTCGAGATGAGTTGACCTCCTTCAACAAAGCCTCAAATGACAGACCAAAAGCCCTTTCATTTCATTTACCCACATATCAGTTAGTTTCCAAAATCAATGACCTGCAAAGGGAGACTTCCAACTAGTTCATCGGGTGATGACGTGCTTCTGTTTTAAACACATTTGTTGGAAGACGTCCCACATTAATTTGACGGCGCGAATATAGGTATTGATGTATGTTGTCTGTATTGTGCCACATTTCTGTGTCGCACTATTTGAATTTATACAGACTACTGTATTCATCATTGCATTTCCCTCCTCGCTGTTACACATGTTGTGTTTTGTATTTATTTTTTGTCTGTGCTACTTCCTAATTGTGTGCTGTATATTGACACAGTATCTCCAACAGCAGGATACTGTGCCAACAAATATTTCCACCAGCCTTGGTTGTGTGGCAATAAAGATTCCGATTTGATTTGATCTGAGCTGAAATGAAAGGCAAAGAAACGAAGGACTCCCTCTCTCACTTTTTTTAAAATTCCCATAGCAAGCTCCTCAAGTTAACGGTCATTAACGCTTGGGGTCAGTATGGTCTCTCAGCTAGGAGGGCTGAGGAGTTTTTGACTGTGATCTTAATGGAATAACATGTCTCCAGGCTGCAGCCATCTCTTTTATCCCAGAGTTTTTAGATTCACATTTTTTTTTTCCTGGGCATTATCGCCATGGGAGCACTGTTACTCTCTCGCGTTACAGAACCATATGCGTTAACGAGCAAATTAATAATTACAGACTTTTAGACGTGGGCCGGCCGGTTAATGCGCTTTAAGCCGGCAGTATTTACACGTGCGTTCACCAGCCACGCATGTCCCGTTAAACCGGGCCTGACAGCTGGCTTGACACGCCGCAGAGGGCCCCCCAGGGGAGGCGGGGACTCATTACGGAGACTCGTTACGAAACTCTTCTTCTCCCAGATGGTGAAATGGAAGGCTGAGAGATTCCTCGAGACAGGCTAGCTAGGCCCGGTCGCCATGGCAATGCCTTGCAGCGGCATCGCGGATGGTGGGGGCGCGTGCGTACAACCACGGGAGTCTGCTGTCTGCTCGCTTGGATTTGAATTTTTTTTATTTCACACCTTCACGGTTACAGGGTCAATACTAGAGGTGGACAGAGACCTAGTAGCAGTCAGACTGGGATTTTCAGACCCTGGTAATTATGAGAAGCATCTTAAATCTGATTTGTACGTGGGGGCGCTGTGTGGCTCTCCAGGTTAAGATGCTATGCTTATCATCAGAAGGTCACTGGTTCAGATACCAAAGTCTGCAGAGAATTGTTGCCGGTGGGTCCCTGAACAAGGCCCTTAACCTGCAATTGCTCCCGGGACTATCTGTCTCAGATTTGTACATCACTTTGGACAAAAAGTATATGCTAAATACATAAAATGTCTTTTGCACTTTTTCGTCTCTTTTTGCACTGCTGTTTGTCCTGTTTTTTTGTCCTATTGTGCCCCCTGTGTCCCCTACAGCTGTGGTGCTCAAAACCCCAGACGATAAAAACTTGAAAGTAACGCCCTGATAGTTAGCCAATAGGTATATGATGAGTGCTTCACGCGTTGCCTTGCCGTCATTCACCGGATTAACACCAGCTCCCACACAGGAAGAGGGCCCATCCAACTCTACTCAGACACACACCTCGGGTGACCTCAGTGCCCGCTGCAGGAAGATGCTGAGGGGAGCTGGCCTTTTGGCACTGTCGGGGGGGGAGGCTGTGCTCGGTTTGCTATACACGGCAGAAGAGAAACAGGCGGGAGGGGGGTGGAGGGAGCCAAGCGGAAGGCACAGGTAGTAGGAAGAAAAGAGCGAGTGACATGATGCACGTCGACAGCTAACGGACAGCTCAATCGGCTGCCAGTGACAGCAGTTAGGCATGGCCGCCACGTGCTTCCTTCTGGCCATCTGTTGCTTCCTCCTTCTCCCTTTCGTCCTCTCCTTCCGCTCGTCGTTTCCTCTCTGTCCCTCCCTGCTCTGGCCCCGAGCGGCTCACCCTACGAGCTGAGACTGAAACCACGCTCTCTCCCCATGGTATTTTGGCACTGAGCTCAGGAGAGCAGCTGTAACCAAGCGTGACGTGGTCTGATCCGATGGATGCGGCTGGCAGTCTGTAAAGGGTGTCCTACTCTGCTCAAGACCCCCTCTGCGTCTTCCTGCTCTGTTTCTTTGTGAAAAAAGAGCTTTTTACAGCATGCACGCATACCTGCTCATCTGAATGTTATCAACCTATCAGCCACAGGCAAGCATAAACACCATCAGGGGCAGATACAGGGACACTGGAAAGCTGAAAGCTGATTGGCCCCCAGAGTGCCCCCTGCCCTGTCAGTCACCAATTCAAAACACATAATTGGCTAATGGTAAAGTTGGCCCCTTTTTGTGAATTATGGCCCATCTTATGCCCCCCTACCTTAAAATAACCCTAGAAGCGGCCCTGAACACCACATAGAGAACTAAGCACAGATAAATAATAATAATAATCAATAAAGGAAGTTGTGACCTTGACAAATTATTTTCAGCATATAAGTGGTGAACAAACAGCGAAGTTTCATTCAGAGTGTGCTGAAACTAGGAAGCTCTGAAGGAATGTCCACGTCCTGTGGTTTCTTTTGGGGGGGGGGGGTAGGTTTGGTGCCACTGGGTTATTCGGTTATTCGACAGAGCCTTTTGTGACTTCTCCTCTGCTGCCTGTCAGATCTAGGGGTCATGCCCACCGTGGCACGTCAACTTCCGAACCCTTTCCCACTTCATTCTTAGAGGTGCAAAATGATCCATTTCACATAACACCCCCCGACCCCCCCCCCGCACCCGCGTATCTTAGAAATGTGCCGCGCGTTTTACCAGTGGGACCACTGACTGTCAAAGAGGGCCAGAGGCTACAATATACATATGCATGCATCTGCATAATTAATTACATGTACTCATCTTTGAAGACTCCTCTGCTGATTAGCACTCAGGTCTTATTTGGAGATGCTCCTACATTTAAATACAGGTTTCATCAACATTACACTCCATCATTAAAAAAAAGAAAGCGATTTCATTGGCTGTGATATCCTCCCCCCCTGCTGAAGAATATTTAATTTTTTGGGGCGAGACAGGGGGGACTCATTCTTTATGTGTATCTACAGGACAGGAGTTGAAATATAGAGAAAGATAGAGAACAAAACCTGAATCTACGTTTAGGTCAGTCCAATCTCGGTGCGATGGAGGCAGTTTGGAACATGCCATCTTTACCCTCTAGGTGGTGGGGGGGGATTTACCACGGCTCCGCCCACTGAAGTCCAGCCTCCTTCTTCTACCAAGCAACAGGACAGGCTGCTTTCTCTATGCCATGAGAAAGGTGGCAGGGAAAGTCAATCAATACTCAAATAAACATAAGACTGAGAGGAAATGAGACTCATACCTGCCCCAATTACTTGCTCTTCCCTGTTTAATCGTACATCATTGTCTTTTGTTGTTATATCGATTGCATCACGTCTGGACCTTTTGTGCTATGATGAAGCTGCCTCAGAGAGGTCTCCCTTCAGGAGCTAAAAATAATTTTAATCTCAAGAGGACTTGCTTGGTTATGTAAAGGTTAAGTTGAGATATATTGTAAGAAACCAGCTTTAATTGTGTCCTTACTGGGAGCAGGAGGAGGAAAATATTTCAATTTTGAAAGTCCGTAAATAGAAATGTAGCTGTGGGTTGTTGCAAATGTAAGATAATGAAGTATTAAAAGAAAAATGTTTCATTATTATTTTAAAGTTAACCCACAGTGCAAACAGAGAGGGGATCTGGCCTTTCTCATTTCATCTGGTCTGGTGCCCGTCGCTGGCATACTGGGAAGTGTTGTCCGCCAACACACCATGCCGATAAAACCGACCACTGAAATGCCCTTATGCCAGGAATCCAGAAAGATTCTGTGAGATGTGCAGGAGGGCACCTTTATTAGAAAAACAGAGCTGGCCTTTTACACAGGGATGGTCTCTTGCTCTGTACCCCTGGCGTGGTGGTAGGGTAACAGTGGAGGGGGCAGAGGGTTCCTTGGGGTCTCCAGCCAACTTCTGCCCCCACCATGCCTCTACAGTAACTCCACATCTCCTGTGTGCCAGATGTGGGTTCTCTCCCTAAGCCTAACCCTAAGCCTAACCCTAACCCCCTCCCACACACTGAACCCAGGAAGCATATCTTTGCTGGATATTCTTTAATATCTAAGCTGATGAAACTGAGCCCAGCAGGCAGACTGCATCCAGTTAGACTCTTGACTTATTTTAATATTGATTCCTTTTCAAATTATTAAGCAGTTACACAATTATTACGCAGTTACATGTTTTTAAAGCAGCAAATTCCAGCATTTTCCCGAGGGTCCGATAACATGGTTCCTCCCTGGGAATGCAGTTCTGGCCCAAGCATCACTCTGCTACCTTGGAGGAGGCGGCAGTGGCAGAGGTGAGCGATACGAGAATGCCGGAACATTCTCGGTGTCTCGAGGCATGAGTGTGCCAACATGGAGACCGAGCGTCTGGCCGGCTTGGATAGATAGGGCCCACCCGTCTCTCTCCAGCTGGGAGCCTAAAGCTCGAAAAGACAGCACCCCAGGGAGCACCAAATGTGTTTTGTCAGACTCCGGCACGATTAGGAACACGTCAGGAAAAGCAACACACTGGTGGAAATGTGCAGAATGTTCAGTTGCTAGGATGTGTAAGAAAACACGGAAAGAGTGAATCGGTGTCGGCCGTTCGATAAGGACCCATCCAACAGTCCGGGGGAAGATACATCCTCTCCTGGGCATGGAGACATTATGAAGAGGTTTGTTTGTTTCAGGGGTGATTCTAGGATTTCTTAGGTGGAGCCATAATTCATAGAGAGCGGCCAACCTTATCATTAGCCAATGAAAAATTTTGAATTGTAATTTAAAACAGGTTAAGGAGGCACTCAGGGGGCCAATCGGGTTTCAGCTGGGGCCAGTGGCCCCACCCCTGCATGTGCCCCTGAATGTTTTTGATATAAAAACTGCTACCTTTCTCATTTGTCTCTGCTTCACAACATTTCTGTAAACCTGCCTGATCCTCAGTCGCTAACCATTTCCCTTTGCCTTGTCTGTCTGCCTCTCTTCCCTGTTCTTATTAGACGCCTTATCTGTCGCTCCCCCCCCCCCTTCCATTCCAGGGCGGGCTCCTCCCCCTCCCAAGGCACCTTCCCCTTCCTCGGGTGTGAGGTGAGTGGGCCTCCCTGCCTGCACTCATCGTTCATTGCGTCCCCTACAGTCTGAACTCAGCCCCAAATTACGTTGACATGCCGAATGCATGATGACTGCATTGGATGTCACACTCGATTACCAGCGGTCCACACCAGCTCTGCGGTAGTGGGCCAGGGGCCTTGTAACTTATTGTGAGATAGCAAGAGGGGGAGCAGCACCTGGAAAATGTGAGGTTGTACCTGATAATGACATCATTTGACTAAGTCATGTTGAGTTCTGCTGGAAGTCTGATGTTCTTGTCTTTTTCAATTACGGTCTAAACAGGCATCGGCTATCAACTCAATCTCTCTTTCTCTCTCTCTCTCTCCCCCTCTCCCCACCCATGCTTGCCCTTATCATCCTATCAGCTGTCTCTCTGTCTTTATGCTAATAACCATTCCACCTCTGTACCCCTCTCGGTCTTGCAAAATGTACCCTCTCTCCTGCCATCTTGTCAATGCTGCAGTTACATTCCACGGACAGTGCAGATAAATATTGCTTTTGTAGCCCCCCCCAACCCCGAGATATAGTTCCCAAACCTGGGATCCAGATATAACTATCTTCGGCTCATTTTTGTCTTAATATTACAAGAGAAAAATAAGAAAATACATCCAACTTCATGCAACCGCACACAATAGACCTTTCAAAGGCTCCAACAACTATATTAAACAGGGCAAATAAAGAAGTAACTGTTAAAATAAAGGTGATATTTGAGTAATGGAGAGTACAGACCAGATGCTGCCATACAGGTGTGGTTCCTCAGTTCTCATGACTCATGAGGAGACGTGGGTCACATATAAAAATAATTACAGGTCCAGCTGCCGAGCAGCATGGTGGTGCAGAGGTTAGCACTGTTGCTGGGACCAGGGTTCGAGTCTCTGCCATGACTCCATGGGTGGAGTTTGCATGTTCTCCCCGTGTCGTCATGGGGTTTCACGTGGGGTTTCCCCCCACAGTCCAAAAACATGCTGATGTTAATGGGAGTTACCAAACTGCCCAAAGGTGTGTGAGTATGCCCCGCGATCTTGGGTTGTTCCTTGCCTTGTGCCCATATCCTCTGGGATATGTTCTGCCCCCCCCCCACCATGGAGGTCCAGCTACCCAATATTTTGGATACAATGACAAATGGAGAGATCTCAGAGACTTTGACAGAGGGGCGGTTGCTCGACCATGTTTAGTGTCCCTGACAAAGGCCTTAGTTTGCTGATGCTTGACAATGGGGGGCAGCTAAGGTGAGATTTAGCAGGGAAAAGTCACCGTCAGCTAGGAGCAATGAGAGTGCATGCTGCTCAACGTCGAGCTAGTCACTGAAGCGGTTACTGCGAATGTCATTCGAACGCATCAGCAGTAGGCCGTTTCATCAAGTACAGTCTGACAGGAATTTGATCCAAGGGCTGGTTTAATCAGACACAAAAACACCCTTTTTGTGAGTAAAGAACACAGCCTGTGGTGTGATGAGCAGTGAGAAAAAGTCATATGGTTAGATGAGTGATCATCACCCTGTTCTCAATGCGTGAATGAGTCCATGGAGAAAGAAGTCTGTGGGATTCCCGAGTTTGTTTTTCCACAGTGGAGAGGTGTGGTGGCCCTCTTATGGCGTGAGCTACATTACCCCATCATGCTTTGGCTTCAGTCAGCCACTTAGAAAAAACATTCATGAATAAAAATCCTTCTTGACCACAGTCGTCCAACAGTGAAGCATTTCCCTCCCAATGGGAGCGGAATCTTCCAGATTACCCCTGCTCACAAAGCAGGACTGGTCAGAAAACAGTCTGATGAGCATGAAAGCCCTGTAAAACGTATGCCACGGTTGGCCTAGTAACCAGGTCTCAACTCAAATGAGCACAACAGGAGATTCTGGGACAGAGTGCGAAGCAGTTTTCTACCACCATTAGCAGAACACCAGGTGATACAATTCCTTGTGAAAGCAATCCTTCCAACAGAGATGCAGACACTCACAGAAGCTATGCTGGCTCACAGTAACCCCCTCGTCCTACCGATACAATTTATGTTGGAGGGTCCTTATTGCGGCAATAGTTCACTTACTCCCTGGTTTTCGATGGAAATATAATGAAACACCATTGCGGGTCTCGTTCACACTTCCAACTAAGAAAAGTGAAAGTATGGAGAAACTTTGACACAGGCTATAGTGCACAACTGTGCCCCCAAGCACTCCCCATATAAATGACAGAAACTCCCAGCAAATACAGGCAAACAGTATCACTTCAGGAGGTCTTTAAAAACTCCTAGTTATCCCGGAGTGGCTCAGAAGGCTATAAGGCATTGTCAGTTTCCTTTTGCTGTTCTTACTCTGGAAAATGAGTTTGGGCCTCGAATTCAAATTCAATTCAGAGGCAATTCTAGGATTTTTTAAAGGGGGCCTAATTCATACAGATGGGTCAACCTAATAATTAGCCAATGATACGCTTTCCATAGGTGAGTGACAGGCAAGAGGGCACTCCGGGGCCAATCAGCTTTCAGCTGGAGCCACTAGCCCTGTGACCCCGCTCATGTATACGCTCTTACCTTTTCAATTTGTTAGCTTTTTTCACATTCTCAGCTAAACAGCACCAAGGCTCCGCTCCACATGAACTCGGATGCCACCCCCTGGCCAGTCATCCTCAGTGGGGCCCTGAAGGCACGACAGCGCTGGCATTCTGGCCCGAAAAACCCTCCCGAATCATTTCTGAGCCACTGCAGATCAGCATGACCTTTGATTAAAAAATAAGGGGAAAAAATGCAGTGAAGGGAGGAGGGGGACTATGAACAGTAATTGGGAGGACGTTCGATGCCCAGCAGGCGACGAGGACACACGCAGACTACCTGTTCGCCAGCGAGGAGGAGGCAGAGCACTTATGCGAGGCACTAATGCACGTGAACTCTATTTTTACTAAATCCTGCCCTTTTGTCTCCGAGCGGCGGATTCTTCGCGCAATGAGCAGTTTCATTCCCATGTTTGCTCAGGTTGGCATTTTTCATTTGCTCCCTCTCTCTTCCTCTCCATCTCTCTCTCCCTCCCTCTCTTTGCGTAGCATGGATTTTCGGCATAGCCATGGCAACAGCATTTTTAAATGACACAGCACTCACACACAGGTACAGACACATACACACACACATAATAATAACAACAACAAAAGGAGTCCGGCAACTTAAAAAATAATCATAAGAGAAATGGGGCAGGGGCTGGGGGGCATGGAAAACTGCTCAGTACCCCAAAGATGACAAGGTTCTGCTGCCATATTATCATTATTTTTCCGCTACTTTAGCTCCCTTTCATTTTCTAATCCGGAACGTTCTGTGATATTGTCGAATGGACTTCTCTTGATCAGGGAGAACTTAATTCCGCTGAAGAGCTTGTTCCTGCTGCGCTGGCATATCTGCTTGTGTCGGAGAAGAACCACGGAAACTGAAAATGTAATAGTGGGAGCGAGAGAAGAAAGAGGGAATGAGGGAGGAGGAGGGTGTGCCAAAACCTTGCCAGGCTACAGCCAGCCCCGTTACAGCACAGAGCTTGTAATACTACATGTAAAAAAGACTGACGATCCCCGAACATCTAACTGGTTAATCAATTCAGCTTTCAGATCTCCCATCCTGGAGGAGCTGGAGTCAAGGTGAACCAGACAGGGGTGATTCTGGGATGTTTTAAAGGTGGGGGGCACGAGACGGTCCTTAAGTGACAGTCCACCACACATATGTTTTCAGTTGGTGAGTGACAGGAGAGGGGTCACTCCATGACCCAATTAGCTCTTAGCTGATTGGCCCTGCCCCTGTTTAGGCACAAGGGGAGGTCCCTTCAAAACCAGACACTTCATGAAATGAAGTCCTACCATAGAGGCATTTAATGTTTTGTTTGCAATACATAATAAGGCTGTTTTACACATAAGGAAAGCTTTTGAGAAACTTGAGTAAGTACTCCATCCACCTGATCATCTTCTCCTGCTGCTTGTCCTGGTTGAGGTCACGGGGCAAACTAAGTACTGCTGTGATTAGTTTATATTCTGCTGTGAGCTGCCTGCTAGGGGCTCTGCTGGCTACTGATGGAGGCTGAAGCTCCCTGGGATTATAGGAGTTCATTCAGAGTTTAGAGGAACACGTTACGGCCCTGATTGCTCCAAAACCCCCAGGGACTGGTGATCCAGGTGTGCCTTCGGACCGGTCTTCCTCTGGAGCTTACAACTGTTTGGGAGAATGTGGTTCCCTGAAATCAATGGGAAGTGACGGAAACTGAAGGACCAGAATCCATCCAAAGTATTAATTATGTAGGACAGTAAACAATATCTACCCATATCAGAGCATATGCAAAGAACATACCTCCATCATAACTTAGACAAGGTAGGGGATGCCAGTGTGCCACAGGGCATGTAAACCACTCAAACATGAGGAGATCACGCAAGCTTCACACACACACACACACACACTAAGCCGGTGGGTGTGATGCTACAGTACTAGACACACTGCACATGTGCACAAAAGATGGTTTAAAAATAGTTATAGATGTGGCAGATGATGACGGTGCAAGTCATGTGATTTCCACGTTCAGAGCCGATGGCTTTCTCCATGAGGGACAAGAGACCAAAGGGATGGAAACAAACAGGCTGTGGCGAAATGAAGAGGCACCTTTGAAGTCGGCTTCGCCTCCATTTACGCTACATTTCTGCTGCACACAGCAGGGGACATTACTGCACATCCACTGACACTCAGAAGTATTGGCAGCTAGGATCCAGGGAACTGCACTTCACGCGCGTGAACAGGAGGGGGAGACGTGCTGTTATTCTGTCCTGGAGATGACTGCAACGTTATAGTTGCTTACTTATTTTTTAACTGAAGTTGATGGAAATGCCTGTGAACGTTCATAAATCGCTCCCCTGCAGCTAATTAGGTCTTACTTCATAATGTTGGCTCAAAGTTATGGTAATAGATACAAAAGACCCATTAAATGTCACGGGACATAATGATACCAAGAATGTTACAGACCAGAGAAGGCCACTCAGTCCCTCTTTAGAGATTTAGTATCTGCGCAATGGAGGGTCTTGTATTTAGAATCTTGTCCAGTGGAGGTTTGAATGTATCAATGATCTGGGCTTGAAAGACAGCAGTAAAAAGCTGATTCTTAACTGCAACTAGCATCAAAAGAAATATTTTCTTTCACCTTCTGTCTAATGTGTTATGTGATCTATGCTTCCCAGGATAGGCTCCAGACTCAGCCGGGCCCTCCAATGGATAAGCAGATTGGATGGATGGATGGATGGAGCGGTTACCTACTCAATTCCATTTTTGGATTCTCTAAGTTCCTGTCTATGCTCTCTACATTACAGGCATACCATGATCAATGCCTTACCTGTAGAAAAATCTAAACATAATCAATTTGGTTTATTATTAATCAGCTCAAACACACTGAGGAGACTGGGGTCAGTATCATTGATCACTGAAGCAAATCAATCAACAGTTTAGGTGCTTGTCAAGCATCTAAAATGATGGTGGTTTTAACACCGCTGGGATTTGAGGCGATGATGCTGGTTTTTAGAGATCTTGCTGTGACCTCACAGTAAAGCCAAAGCTGTGAAACAAACAAGTGACCCTCTGCAGTTAAAAGTGCTGTAACAGCCCCCAAATATTTAATAGGAAGCAGATCTCACATGTTCAGAGTGTTATGAACATTCTCATGTTTTAATTTCGTACAAGACGCTGCCTCTGAAAGGAATTCTGTGATTATGAATGATTTTTTTTGCCTTTAATACATTTCTCAGTGATATTAAAGATATAACTGAAAATCGTGCTATCTGCATGCTGAATGTTATACAGAATATAGAGTATGAAAGTTTAATTTAATGCCCTCTTCCTTTGATTGCAAAGTATTCTCTTGGTGTAGGCAGGATTTGCTGAAATATTTAACACACAGAGTTTTTAATGTTCAAACATTCCCATATATAGTTGTGTGTATGTGTATATATATTTACACACACACACACACACACATATATATATACACTATCTATATCTATCTACTGTATACACACCTATTGGAATCATATGGAATCTGGATTTCTATGAAATGTTTGCCAAGTACAAAAGCTTTCTGATCTACAGGAGTGTGTGAGCAATGGAGGGGGGACGATAGGATCAGAGCGTGCCCCTGGAAGGGGATAATGAGGCCCTTCTCACATCGGTGAGTCACTGAGCCAGCGAGGGTGCCAGATGGCGCAGCCCCCAGACTGGAGTGCTTCCCCAGGACTGTCTCGCCCATAGACTGCTGCCCCCTGGACCTGAGCCTTGGGGATATATCCACATGGACAACAAGAGTCATCTTCTCAGGGATGGAAATGCAACATCCTGGGGAGTGGGAGATTCGCGGATGAGAATGCGGCATTACAGGGTTTTAGAGGTGGGGGGGGCAGCGTGTGTCTGCGAGAGAGACTCCTGTACTGCAAACATGTTCATTGTTTTTCTGTTTTATCTACAGAAAGAACTTATCTTCATAATTGGATATTTATTCAGACTGACTACCTGGCTCCGGGGCAGAGCGGGCGTCGCTGCTCAGTGGCGGTTTGGGTTCATTAGACGACCCTACCAGCAGCCAGCGAGCCCTCAGGATGTGTTGCCATGGTACCTCCCGGTCCTAAATGAAGGCGGAGGCTAATAAGGCCCACGCTGGACCAATTACCAACAATTATGGCAGTGAATTTCTTGAGAGGGCCCTGTGATGAGACCTCAAGTAAAGTTTAAGGCTTGGGGGAGGGGGGCATCCATGGGGCGGGGCAGAAAATTTGCCCATCTATTCACCAGTAGCTAATTTTTAATAATATAATAAGAGGTTCCTGGCATCCCATGTGGGGTGATATGAAGCTTCAATTGCCGATTGCATAAGTACAATGGAATGCTTCTTTTTGCATATCCCATCGTGCTCTCTTTTGAGACATCCACGCATATACAAACAGTTGAGACCAAAGCCTGATGGTGCGAGCACAAGGTGAGGCCATTTATCAGATGCCCAAGGACCATTTCAGGGGGAGAGGGGTCTTAAGGGGATTCAAACCACTGACCTTCTGATCACAGGCTGAGCCATTCACTGAATTTCAGACTTATACCCCCTGAAGCCTGGGATGCCCCCCCCCCCCAGTCCAGAATAAGAAGTTAGAAGATGGATAGATGAATAGACGGATGGATGGGTCTGCCAGACCACGTGAGTATATATATATGCCTGGCCACCTGTAGATCCAATGCCCGTCTGGCTGGCCACCTCTAGATCCAATGCCCATCTGGCTGGCCATTTTCCTTTTTGTTGTCTTTTGTGTTTGTTCCTCTAGGCCTGTTTGTTAAAACCCGAGTAAAGGCCCACATCCTGTACATCATGAGGATCTGTGCTCCATGCCACCCTGCGCGAATCTCACCCGAATCAGAAGGCCCGACTTCTCGTGCAGACGCATGAGTGACCAATAAGAGACTCTGTGTACCTTGGTTTTTGATATATCTGTCAGGCAGATGAAATGTAATCTAAAGGAAACACAAAAGGCACAAAAGAGAAACTCAAAAACAGCAGCCCCCTCTGGTTCCAGATCTATCATGTGATCTAGTTTCCACGGCAATGAGACAACCCACCCCCCCCAACAAATGCACATCTGACTATTGAGCCGAATTAGCCAAATGGCCGCGCTGCGATTAACATCGACAGTTAACATGGCTCGAGTCTGGCACGACCACCACTGGCCTCGGAATGGGGTAAAATGGCCTCTCTCGGCTGCTGTTTTCATTAACGTGAGGCAGAGTTAGTGTGGCAGGGAATCATGTATTGTTGAAGGCACGCCATAGCCAGTTCAGTATAATGACTGGGACCTTCGTCGGCCACAGCGGAGGTGCCCGCCACAGTCACAGCATACCATTACAGCCAAATCTGAGCATCTATTTTCAACCGGCATTCTCAGACAGCCTTCTTTCCACCCTGCTGTGAGAACATGGTCCTATTTCACAGTTACTAATGACAATGCCGTTTTTTTTTTTTTTAAGCAAAACTACCTCACTAAGATGCTAAATGTGTGTCCTATTATTTCAAAGGGAAAAAATGGTTTAGAGAAAACAGAACGTATTCTTTTTAGCTCAGTTAAAATCATATTTGCCCACGG
Organism: Mormyrops boulengeri; assembly: GCA_026781065.1. NCBI lineage: Eukaryota > Metazoa > Chordata > Actinopteri > Osteoglossiformes > Mormyridae > Mormyrops > Mormyrops boulengeri. The sequence continues at coordinate 5,523,084 of JAODLD010000101.1, forward strand.
ATTGGACGTTTTTTGTCTGCTAAACGGTTCCAAATGTTCCTGGACATCTTACTTATACCTAACCAATTAAGACGCGCTAATTGAATCCTGTGATAATTTCAAAGTGGCCAAAAAAAAAAAACAATGGATAGATATTTCTTTCTAGGCAGTAATAAGGGTCTAATTATACCCGTGTTGTAATGACGGATACCTAGAGAAGAGGAAAGCCTGCTTCAAACAGTGAGCAGAGTGGCACGGGGCCAGAGAGCATCCCGATTCCTTGGTGTAGCACGCCATATCTGACTGGGGGCTGGAAACGGATAGCTATGGCTCTTTAACTCCGTCTGTCGCGTCCCGACGCAGCAGACCAGTGATGGGACTGAGAAAAACCCTCACGGTTCAGGCGGTCCCGGCGGTCCAGGCTGTGCTCTGTTCTTCTGGGACAGACTCCAGGTTCATCACAACCCAACTGAAAAAATTATTGGAAGATGCATGAATGGATGGATTATTTAGTCTCCTAGAACAACCAATTTCACCTGTCCATGCTATGTTTTCGGAACAGGCGTAAACATCTCCTGATGTGCTTGGACTGCAAACTTTATTATAATGACATTGGTTTCAGTTACAGAGTTTCAGATGTTGTATGGTAGTTTGAAAGGTCAGAAGACTGTCTCCTTACGCATTGCAGCCTCCCCACCCACTCCCCAACCTCACGTTTAGTGGGAGAACATTTTAAAATGAACTTGAGGAAGCACTTCTTCACACAGCGTGTAGTTGGAGTATGGAATAGTCT
>JAODLD010000101.1:5527847-5549728 GCA_026781065.1 Mormyrops boulengeri
GTGTGTGTGTGTGTGTGAGTGTGAGTGACGGTCAGCCCCCCCTACCCACAACGCTGTCTCACTGCTCGCACACTCGCTCACTCGCCCGCCGTGGCTGACACCCAGATTGCATGTAATTATGACCGAGCGGAATGACGTCTCCCAGAGGTACCCGATCTTCTCAGCTGACACGCGTCGAGACATCCTCCCGGCACTGCCTCGTAAAATGGTCACATGACCAAAAAAAAAATCTATTCAGAAGAACAGAAGCCTTAAGATATTTTAAGCTCTGTTCTTTGCACAGAAGCTTAACTGGTTTCAGGCGGCTCCTCGTAAAAATGCCCAACTCCTACCTTCGCATTTTTATCTATTCTTTATCTTGTATAATGTAAAAAACTTAAACTGTACAAAAAAGAGATGGGAAGCAACAATCCACTCAGTTCCAAAGCCGGCCCAACATTCCCCCAACATTCCCCCGGGGCCCCTCCCTCACCAAACATGAGTACCCCACATTTTTCGTGGAGGTTGCAGCCATGGCCGAGGATCCAAGGAACCAATTTACTTAATTAATTGAGATATCTAGGGAAACGCAATTATTTCACGGATCAGGCGGCCTGCCAATCACCAGCATGGGATTTCCTTTACATTTCAGCTCATAAAAGAACTGGTGGCCTGCAGAGTTTCAGGTGCTTTCAAAGCTACTGTTTTATACGCACAATTTGAACTCTTTCACTTGAAATACCAAAATCCATTACAATTATTCACGTACCTTCAGGACCTTTTGTTTTCACGCATAATGATGCCTGTGAGTCTGGATGACCTGTCAGCTCACCAGGAACTGCAGGTGTTCCTGCACGGCAGGGATATCGCTGCGAACGGCCCCCGTTCCGCGAGCCTGGCCCTGCGGATCGTGCCGACACCGTTACCGTAAGCTTTCAGGAGCCTGCTATATATTTGTCCTCCACTCCTGAATACGCAGCCCAGGCTAGAACGGCTGAAATCACCCCAGTTCTGTAAAGACTCTTTCCCAGTGATTGGCATAATGCAGTAGCTGTACACCTGAGTAACCACAAGACTGCTAAATACCTCAAGATCCAGCTAAACCTGCATTAGCATGACACCTCTCCATGTTCCCTGAAGGTTCTTAATGCTGCATTTATCTACAGATTTAAAGAGTAGTTCTATTAGGTTCTTGCTTCAGTTCCAGTACCGCTTACACTTCATTCAATGGAAACTCAGCTAAGCTGCACTTAAGAATTGTTGACTTTTTGAAAGCATATATGTTTGTAATGCAAATAAAAATAATTGTAAAGTATCCATGAACCATGTTTGCAAAACAGCCCCTTGGACGAGCAGCTATTGACTGCAATGTCTCCCAGCACATCTGTGCCCTGTATTCGGTGTTATTGATTGGTTGGGAGCCCTGGAAGACTGGGTAGAGATATACTGCATTAAATAAATCTTCTGGCCAAGCCAATCCCCTGCGTATGGACGTCTACCAGGTGAATGAAATGTAACTTGGGAGGTGGCTTCTGGTCTCTGTCTAAGGAGTGCCAGGACAGCTTGGGGCCCCGGATGAGCCCCTCACTTTGGGCTTGACCCAGACGAAATTTGTCCGAGCGCCATCTGGCTGGACCTTCTGCTGCCTGGCTAACAGGTCCCTACCTTGTTCCTTCTCCCCTCTGACCCACAGCCATCTCCTTTGCTAACCTCATGGACGTGACAACGCGGAGCTTATTCATTTTCGTTTGTTTATTAAGCAGCTCAGAACACCCAAAGCAATTAGACAGCTTTCATTTTTAATCATCCTCCAGTATTCGGGCGGACATTTTCTTTTAGTGAAACACCAATACTTATCCATCCATCCATCCATCCATCCATCCATCCATAGCTTTAGGGTGATGTTGACCCTTGTGGCTAATTCCAAGCAGTATATAATACAGAGTAAGGGACACTCTGGACAGGAATCCAGTCATTCAACAGGCACACTGTCACACACAATGGGCAATTTAGAGACCGATCTGCATGCTTTTGGGCTGTGGGAGGGAACTCACACACGGAACACAGGGAACATGAAAACTCCAAAATATGAATACATAATTAGGATGTTTCAGTCACGAATCCAGTCCCCAAACAGCCAGGCCCTACAGGGTTACGGAGCGAAGTGCAAGACTGAGATTGCCTCACTAACAGTCTCGGTGACGGTTAGCTGAGGGCTACCTGTCTGTGCACTCATGATAATGAGAGCAAAAGACCCAAAACAGCCATTTTGGCTCCAACTGGAGAGAACCAGATATGGATGGAGAGGCAAAACATTATGACTAAATGCAGACTCTGACCCCATCGGCCCTCTCTCGGGTCTCTTCATCATTTCGGGTCTCTTCAAGCCAGGCAGGGCTGGACTGGGTCCATCTGGAATTCTAGACATTTTCCACAGGGACCCCCTGGTTGGAAAAATTCTACAAAATTCATCTTGCACCCTCCCCCCGTCCCCCAAGATGCGCTCGCCAAAAATGACCATGGGGGACCCAAAGTTCAGGGCCAATTTTTAATCCCAGTCCAGCCCCGATGGACTTCTCCACTCCCCCCCATAAAGCACCCCCCCCCCACACACACACACACACACACACACACACACAGATCCTTTACCGCTTGCGATAGTGGCCTCCGGGGACAAAGGGGCACATACGCTAACGTGCTTTCCAGCTCTGTGGACCCGCTGACATTTGGAAGCGCTGCACGCCGGCAAAAGTAATCTATGTAAAGTGGCACGGAGGGCCAGGAGGTGCCGGGTCACTTTGCAACAACTTTCTGGGTGTGACTTAACCCTGGACGGCTCTGCACCAGGATCACACCATGCATTCAGCGGGGTCAGCACAGCCCTGAAGTGAGTGAGAGGCGTGAGGAATGACACTGTCCATCAACTTGGGAACAGAGGCCGGAATAAAGGGGACAAAATTGGGAGAGGAACGAACAGCTCTGGGATGCCTTCCGGAGGGAAAAATGAACTTCTGTACATTACCATTCTGAGTCCAGATAACAATGAGGTGGAATTAAATTCCAGGCATCCCTGATATGCTTGTCGTTGGAAGGTCGCGACCCAAGAGTGGGTAGCAGGATAATTTTCATCCGTTACTGGGTTCCTGGGTGTTTGAAGAAAATTACTGTTGGACATTTGGGTTTTAACGGCGCATGCAGGCATTGTGTTACTGTTCCTGCATCATGTTCGACTCACCATTACATGCCTTTTTGTGAAATTTTTAAATGACCGAGGAAAAATGCAGGTCCTGCGGCCAAACGAGTCGAGAACTGCTGCCTTAGGAGGGACAAGGAACGTGACCAATGGGTGGCCTGGAGGTTTTGCAGAGCTGCACCCAAGGCTGCAGGTACGAGTGCCTTTAAGTCCCAGGAGCAGCCCACCTTGAGCAACACACTTTACTCAAAATTGATTGTTTCCCAATCTTCTGCCGAGTGCTTCAAGGACGCCAGGCTCCCTGTTACCCTGCACTGGTACACGGGGTATGAGAAATGAAATGTTGCAAATAAAGCTTATTTTTATTATCTTTCCATCTATTTTCTATGCCCACTTGTCCTATTCAGGGTGGCAGGGGTCCAGAATCTATCACTGAAACTACGGGCACAAGGCAGAGAACAACCTGTCACCAGGCACATTCGCACATTATTATTATTATTATTATTATTATTTATTTATTATTATATATTTTTTTTAATTACTAGATTGGTGATTAGAAGAGGCAAGATAGATGGATATTCCCGTGAAATAGACAGCAGCATAAACTGATAGCAGCATAAACTGATAGCAGCATAAACTGATAGCAGTATAAACTGATAATTATCAACCGCAGGAAGTCACAGAGGCCAAAGACATTTGCTTAGCAACTGAGTGATTAAGATCCTAGGATATAAAATAAAAAGCAGCACATTCCCTAAGCGAGGAATATTACCTACAGTTACTGAAACGCATATTCAGCGCTATAAGCAGATTAAAGTGGATCATCGTAAGCTACGCTAGTGCCTTCGGACAAAGCATCGCGCTACATGCGGCAATACCTAGCAGGCAAATAACAAACTTTTCTTTCCCACACAGGAAAATATGGGATTAAGGCCGGGAAGCGATGAAATTCATACGCATGATTGTGTGGAAAAAGGTCTCCATCTTCCCCAGGGTATTAAAAATACACTCCTGCTTCATTCAATATTTGTCCTGACCTGGTTTTATTGGTCACAGATGATAAAGTACAATAATCTGTCTCTTGATTTATGTAAGAGACCAGGATCTGACTTACCTGTTATCAGATCAGCGCTGCCCCTTGTGGCCGTCTCTTTGTTGCGCGGCTCCGCAAAAGCTTCCTATCAATCACCGAGATGTAATATAGCCAGAGACAAGGTGGGCCTTACAGCAGGGCGCCAGGGAATTGTAAAACATTTGGGCTCTTTTTCAAAGCGGCGGGCGACATAGACTTTGAAATCATCGCTGAGTTAAAGCCCCACAATTATGGATGTCGTCAAGCAAAGTGTTTCAATGGCAGAAGGCAAGCAGTTATGGGCTATGGACATTAAATTTGCCTGTCAATGTCTAGCTATTTTTTATCATCTTAATTTTGCTCTTCCTCGTGTACATTGTATGTATAGGTAATTAAGACGTTTGCCTAGACCAAATCCCCATGCGGTCAGACGTGATTAAAATGAAAAGCGATGTGAGGCACCGTTCCATCCCTGTGGGCCGGGGGAGGGAGCGAGGCGAAGGAACAGCACAAACCAGGGTTTTGGTGGTCCTCCACCCTCCCATGGACACTGGTGTCCAGCCATGTGCCAACATCCATCCATCCATTCTTCCATCCATTCATCTATCTATCCTTCCATCTTCTAACTCCTGTCCCTATCTGTGTAATGGGAGGGAGCTTGAAGCCTATCGCAGGCTGCACTGGGCACAAACTGGAGTGCACCATACCAGTTGGGACACCAGCTGTCAACAAATATTTTGGGTAATAAAGTCCAGCCCACCTAAAGCAGACTGATCTGCCCATTAAAGCCCAGTGCGGTCAGTGGTTGGTTTTGGTTGACCCAGCTAAATACACCTCATTCTCTAGCTCACATCCCAGCTCTGTATATTTATAGAGTTTTCATCTTTACAGCCCCATAAAGGCACTGGCTTAAATGGGAAACAATCACAACAGACCACTAAGAGAAGATGCACAGCAAAAGATCCCACTCCAATTTTAGGTACTTTATATATTTCTAAGTTTGCCCTTGTTGAACAATAAACATTTTGGTACTGATACCAGAGACTGATAGTGCAGATTAGAAACCACTGAGTGGATCTTTATGCGGTTTCCATAGCCCCATTTCTACCTTTTACCAGAGCCATTCTTCACTGAGACTTTTCTGTACAGCCACTAGAGCAGAAATTCTGTGGCTCTGCTGAACAGGTCTGTACCTTCATAACAGGAAGTGACAGACACCAGGGGTCTTTATTAAAGGGAGAGGGGGCCACCACACAGATGTAACACCTGGTCTCTAAGGAGCAAGATGGACGAGTGGCAGTTTTGCAAGAAAACACACGGCAAATCCCATCTTTTTGCAGAAACGCGGCATGTCACTCGCGTCCTGATTGGACAGTCTTCTGCTTAAGCAGGGTAGCATTTGAGATATCAATATCTATGCTAATATCTACGACAAATTCAGCAGTCGACCCATGGCGAGCGACTCGGTATGTCCAGCAGCTCTCGGCTGCATGCAGAGGGCACTCGAAACCCCTTCACTCGTTTAAGGTGAATTCAATCACTGCAAATTGGACAATGTCCTTCCATGGTCCCAGCAGCACATTAAATGTGAAACATGAAATCGCAGGACCTAATTTTTTATGGTATCACCACAGAGTGCTGCCAAAGCGAAGCCAGCACTTTCGCACCCCTATGGCAACGCTACTCAGCTAATTCCTGAACGTAAATCAGACCGTAAACCTCTAAAAACTATTAACGTCTGCTCGGACGATAGTGTCGAAGCGCTGAAAGGGTGATTTCTGGGCATGAGGAAGCTGTTCAGTATTTCCGGAGAGACTACATCCGTTTTCTGTGTTAACACGATGATTCACGAAGGACAAGAATCGATCATCCTTTCCAACGGGAGCGTCTATAAACCAAGATAATGTGCACGTTAGAGTTGCACAAGCAGAACTTCAAATTATCAGCGTAAGCAGGGAAAAACAAAGCAATGCAAGAAGATTAAAGAGAGGAGTTATCGCACTGTGGACTCCAGAATCTCTGGTACGATGAAGGCTGCTCTAAACATGAATCCCACTTCGATGCTGTTGCAAGCTCTTGCTGAATTTTCAAACGCAAACAAGCTGAATGCTTTTAATCTTGGGTTTGTTTCACAAATTGTTCCACCAAATGCCTGGATCTGTTCTGGATCACACAGGGAAACTGTTTGCTAATCCGGCAGCTGGTACTTTATCATTCAAACAGATGGATGCAAACAAAGGTGTCTTATAATTTAAAAGTCTCCTGATGTTGTTAAGGAAAGATGGAGGAAGATTATAATGACTCCCGCTTCTCTGGAAGTGTGTCCAGAGCTGCACACCAGCTACGGACCCGAAAGAAATAATTTTTAATGTGATTAACTGTTTTTCAATGTTTGTATTGGTTACACTTAAGGGGCCACAAGTATCTTAATAACTTGGTTACTACTGAAGTACAAATCATAAACACATATAGTAACTGCATGAAATACATGAATCGTTTCATTGATTAATGATTAACGAACATGGGATCAGTACATAAATAACAGTCAGTTGCTGGTTAATTAATACATTAAGTAAAAGTGTACTACTACATTACTTGTGCCCCCTCAAGTAAAACGTTACCGATGTTTGTTTTCCTCTGAAGTTCTGATACTGATTTGCTTACAAATGCAACAATAGCAATTATAGAGCCCATATTACAGTATATCAAGTATCCTGGCACATATGTCCACCTGTTGTTTATTAAGTTGCCTTCAGCCTTAAATGCCACACGAGCTGGCATGATACTGAGACAGCTAATCCCACGCATCACCAGGTGAGTTTGCCGAATTCTCACTAGGTGCGCTCAGACGGACTAGTCACACAGGTGTACCCCTAGCATGGATAAAACTCTCGCATCTCATGTGCCCTTCACACCGACGCAGAACAACGGCTGCAAACCCAACACCGCCACATCCGCAGACAGCTCTACCGCTTATGGCCTAATGAAATCCGTTTGACTGTCCAACGTGCGCCAGTTGACGCTCTGGTTCGACGGCCTGACATATTCTCACGCTCGGCGCCAGCAAAACAAAAAGAAACAACCTTTGCCAATTTGTTGCGAGACCGCTCACGAGCAGTAGAGAGCGAGTCAGTTCTTATATAAACCTTGGTGTGAATTTGGAGTGTAGACTCTACCGGGTGGTCCATATGGAGATGGTCTGTCCTCCCACGGTCCAGCGGCTGCAGCTACTCTAACGGCTGAGGCCCTTTGACATGAGTCGGTGAAAATTGCTCCTCTATCGACTGTCTCTCATAGGAAGCTTTTTCTGTTAGGTGATATCGGCCTTGTTTGGAAACTGAAAGCACGCGTGGCGGGGCGTCTACTAAAGCAAAAAATAAAAATAAAAGATTGCTGGCGCTACTCGCCATCCAAGATCTTTTTGCGCAGACGGCCGACGGACAGGCTGCAGAACAGCTTGAGATTTTGTCCCATGTTTCTTCATCTGAGCTTTCAGATAGATGTTATGCAGAGCTTTGGTACGAAGTGAACATGTACAGAAAGTCATTTGTATTCCTGTCAATCAATATTAGCAACAGATCTTATAAGAATCCTTCTGATTTCACTGGAACCATCATCTGATTGTAACACTGACCCTACTGTGGTCTAAGCCTATTGCTCTTGCTCCTGTCGTTGTATATTGTTTTTTACTGCCTACGCTGGATTGTACGCCATGTGGGGAGTCTACAGTGTTGTTATTCTGATGTCTTTTTGTGTCAATGCAGCTTGGCAGTCACAGAGACATGTTCTCGCAGAAACAATAAATTCTGTGTTACCTTAAGTAAACATTATACATTCTTGGTACTGTATCTTTTTCAAAAGTAGATACAGGTACTGTTAGCAGATGAGGCCAGGCTTTTTCCAATCAGCTGAGAACCAAGAATCTGCAAGCCTGCTTCTGGCTGCTCGTTTCCTCACCAGCTTTTGTCCTGCTGCCGTTTATCTATCCGCCTGCCATTAATCCATTAAGCCAGAGAAAAATAAGAACTAGAGAGTGAGAGTGAACAGAGAGCAGTCCCAACGAGCTCTGCTGGCTCCTTCAGAGCATCTCCACCCAGCTGATACGGTCCGGCTCTGATCCCAACCTCCATCAGCATTTAAAACGGCCGCAGTGTGGCAGTTGGAGGTCCGAGAGCGACGCCAACGAATGCTGTTTTGACGAGGCACAGGTTAGTTAAGAAGCTATTTTATGCCTATAAAGGGCGACAGCTTGGAAACGCAGAATTAAACAGCTGTAGCGTATTTGCTTTCGGGAAATGAGGCTCTCGTACAAGGGTATGCTTCTAAATGATTACAATTATAAATATCTGCGGCGCAATGGTTATTTGAATTATGCAAATTTCCATGTTTCTCATTAATTTTAATGCTAGTTAATAGCGTGGCATGTTCATGTTTGGAAACTATTTGTAACTGCCCCAGCTTGTGCTCCGACGCGACTTTATAATTACAGAAAACATGCATGTGAATAATTAGGCCAGGAATGGAGTATGAAGTAGGTTCTGGGGTGTGCAGTGTGCTCAATCACTCTCGGTGAAAGAGTTAATGAAGAGGGTGCGAGTCCTGGAGGTGCCCTACAATCTTGATAAAGAATGAGAAAGTATTAGGGATTTAATGCTATTCATAAAGGAGGAAGGCACTGGATTACGCTGTATAATGAAAGTATTCGCCTTCCAAATGGTGGCCATATGGAGTTGATGCATCAGACTGTGCCATTGAACCGCAGGGGTGGGGCCATGGGTGCACCTGGGACAGCTAAAAGCTGATTGGCCCCCTCTTTCATCACTCACCGACTCAAAACATATCATTGGCTAATGGTAAGGTTGGCCGCTCAGTATGCAATATGACTTCACTTATACCCCCCTCACCTTAAAAAATGCTAGAATCACCCCTGACTTGCTTGCAGTTGGTGCGTAGATAGCGAGTGGTGCCAAGCTGGGGGGGCACTCACAGGATGGTGTGCTGGATCTTTAGGCGACACAGCTGACCAGGGGAGTGGAGAGCAACAACGTCACCTGACCCCATCCGTGGCGGCAAAGTCCCTCATAAGGGTGGCAGTAGCTCGGGAAGGTCGACAGGAGGTCGCTGGTCTAAGCCTCGGTACAATAGTCATAACTCATAATCCCTGCCCCCACCCCCCCCCCACACCCAAATCCTCCAGGGGTGTTGGATACATCACCTGACCCTGAGCACCCCAAGCTTCACTCTCAGCTGTATTCGTGTGTCTCTCACGGGGGAGTGAAAAGAAGCCTTCAAATGTACCTGTGCTCACTTTGCCATGTGGCAGGACGGCATATCCAGCGAGACAAACCGTGTGCTTATTTTACCATCCCTGTAGGGGGCTCCCTTCTCAGCGTCTGGAATGCGGAGTGAAGTGTAGTGACCTGCTTTACTTTAGAGAGTGTAGCACTATTTTACTAACTTTCTTTTACTCTGGAACTAGTCTTGTAAAAAACAACTCAGAGTGCAGAGCTCCCCCTTTCTTTAACAAAGTGATTTTTTTCCCTGTAAAAATATATCTGGCACAGAGCCAGCTGACCCTCTTCATAAAGGCAAAAATAAAGAAGGGAATAATCCTCCGAGTTGTGAGGCAGCTGTTGAATAACACAGCCTGCTGGTTAGGGGGATGATTTGCATCACAAATGCTTCACATACCCAGCGCTGATTTACTCTGAGCTGCATTCGGTCTCCAGAGCCTCCGTCTCGTCTGAAGGCTGTAAGTGCTACGATTTACACTAAGAGGGCACCTGTGGGCGACTTCAGCCGTTTTCCGGACCTTGTCGGGCCCTGCCTTGCGGTTCCAGTCTTCGTATCATGCAACTCTCCCCTATCATGCGAGATAATAAAAGCCACAAGTTAATGTCGTTTTTTTTTTTACCTCATTGTTTAGGGCCAGGGTACTAGGTTAAAGATGTTTACTGCCACCCAGGTATAAAGCTACTTGAAACGGCTGTTACTGTGCAGGGAAAAGTTAATACACGTTTATCTTTTTGATTAAATTTGTTATCTCATGTGGAGCACAGCCCATTAAAATTACCCACGACTGGGTTATTCATTTGCATTAATATGACTTCATATTATAATTCACAGACAGAATGTGGTATATTTGAATTCTTATCGTCAGACCATAGCTCAAAGTCACCACTCTGAATTATTGGGGGAAGGAAGATCCTTCTCTCTGGGTTGAATTTTGGGAGAAAACTTTTGGTACTTTAGAGTACAACAGGCCGATCGAGTGCATAGTAGTAATTAATCTAAATCACTGTTTCTCAATCCGGTCCTTGGGGACCCACAGACAGTCCATGTTTTTGCTTCTAACGGAAGCTGTGAGGGACCAAAAAATGTGGATTGTCTGACAGGGAGCTTGGAGGGAGCAAAAACATGGACCGACTGTGGGTCCCGAAGGACCGGATTGGGAAACACTGATCTAAATAATGGAGGGCCTCCTCTGTCTCAGCATTAATCTCCCACCATGCAGCACCACCGCAGGTGACATGTGGCTTCCCCCTTTTCTTATCCCATTACTTTGATCTCCCTGGCTCTTTCCACTGCCCCTCCCCTTCCATGTCATCCAGGCAGAAACAGCTGGATTACTGGCATCCACAACCTGGATTACACACGTCACTCCATGGCCAGCTTCCACCCCACCTCTCCGCCTACCTCGGTATAATTTATCATGGTGGCCTGTAGCAGGTGCTGTCCTTAGAAGTCTCCCGTGTGTTATGCCAACTCTTATTTGCACCAGCAGCACTCTGTGTCATAAACAATAGCCCATGAATACCCCGAGTGCATCAATCCACTTGTCCTAGTTTACTGCGATCGTGCTGCACCGCACCACCTCCTGTTCTCAAATGTATCCGAGCCATAAACTGCGACAAAGGCACCTCGTATGCAACTCCCGAGCCACGAGAATGTGAACGCAATAATGAGGGAAGCTCAACGGGACCGAGGCGACAGTACGAACGCGGCGGATTCTACAGTTAGCGGATTTGCCTTCAGGGAAGAAATATGGAGTGTTTAGGCTTGGGGAAAGTGGCTTGAATGAAACGAGCCGGTGATTGATGTGGAGAAACTCGTGTTGCTTGGGTGAAGAGCAAATGCTAACCAGCTAGCAGTCGTGTAAGTGCGCATTACAGGGTGTACCCTTTCTCACAGGCAGCTTTCCCACATAAGCTTGAGAGAAAGTCTAAGAAAATGATAAAACTGCACACAAGCAAGAAAGGGCTTCAACTGGTTGGAATGTGCAGTTGCTGGGCGGAGGTGTTGTGGCTCAGTAGGTTAAAGTGCCTGTCTACTAACTAGAAGATCCTGGGTTTGAATCCAAGCCATGCCTGTAGTCAGCTGTGAAAGCTAAGTCAATCTTACCCACCTTAGGCCATGTAGTTACTCTCTCAGTTCCCAACACACCCGTATCGGCTATTTGGTGTCCTTAATTAATTGATTCAGGGGTGCTGGCAGTTGGGAGGGAACAGTATTGTGGACTGTTTGGCGGTCCCTGAGGGCTGGGTTGAGACACACTGCTCCGCAGGATGATATAGGACAGAGCAAAACAGGAAACAGCCAGGATGGTCATAAGTTTGGCATTTACTGCTGTGGATTCTTGGAAAGTTCTATGTGTGTCTTTGGCATTGTGAGGATGTTTAGGTAGCAGCAAATTCTGGAGATCAACAATTTTTGTTGCTTGAACGTTCTTCTGCTGAGGTCCAGCTTTCGGGGTAATTTTTACTCATTGTTTACAAAGATCTCCTGTATCATTTTGGCACGTCAGGTCTGCAGCCAACACTGAGTGCAAATAGTGGCAGCTCAAGTCAATGGGAAGACGCAACGCTTTACCTCAAGGTCATGAAGGTGACATTTAGAACAGCAAGGCCGGTCAAACGTCAGTGCTTTGAGCTCCTTGAGGTCCATGAGCTGTTTTCCACCATTTTGCTCCCCCTCCCCCATTTACTAATTCCTTCCAAGGTTGGAAACAGCAGTGAAAACTGCACATGGAGACCCTGCATATTTCTGAGCAAAGCCTTGACTGGACCAAATCTCACCACACATCAAAACCCCATCCCCATCTCCCCGTACAATGGGGAACATTCCCTCAAACTATCAGATCTTTAAAATCATGCTCTTTCTGCATTGGAAAATCACCGCGTAATAAATCATCACAACATCAGAATTATGCATCATTAGGAAAAGCTGAAAAGAGGATGGTTCCTTTGCAGTTTACTAGCTTTTTTATCTTTGAATTCATCCAGTAAGAAAAAAAGGCCAAGATCTAAAGGGTGATGTTGGAGCACACAGACGCAAAGCCCCCTGGGAACAGGACAGACCTCATAAAGAAAGCACAACCTGTAGAATCAATGGCTCGATCCAGCTCGGATTTAAACTATGAGTTCAAAGAGGATTATCCAATGCCCGGATATTCTGTTAGTCTCCAGGCAACAGGTAGGATCCACTTACTGCAATTTTACCATGGATAACGAGGCGACCATAGCCTGCCATTGGTGCAGTACTCACGTGTACAGGGCAGCTGTGGGTCAATTCTGTGCACACACTAAAGGATATGGGCTGGAGACCATGCGGATGCACCAGCTCCGAGGGCAGGTGGTCTGCTTGAGGCAGAAGAAGACCACTGGGGCCAGCTCGGGGAAAGGCATCACTAGGGTGCTCAGGTCACTGTTGGCGTCATCGCCCTGCCCCAGGTCCTCGATGGCCTCCTCCCCCTGGGCAGGGACATAGTCCTCACACACGCCTGCTCCAGTGTGAGACACCCCCAAGGTTCCAGGAAACTCCTCACTCGTCATGGCGACTCCGTTTCCTAGAACAGAGAACGACAATGGCGGAAAGCCGTCTGCAGATACGCACAAGCCGCAACAACATTTTGTCTTTATTCTGTTTGTGTTGCGTGATTCTTAACAATTGTTAGTGAGGAAAAGGTGCTCCCAAGCACGACAATAGATCTACCGCCCCCACGTTTACGGAACTGAGGAATTGGACATGATAAATACCAGGGTTTTGGTGTCTGTTTAAAAAAAAAGGCTAAGAATAATCTTCAGTTTCAGTGCCGAGCCTGACACGATTTGAGAAAACAGCTGAGTGTCGATTGCGGTTTTATGTGCTGAAATACTGTGCAGGGAAGCTGACAAGCTTTACTGTATACAGCCGCAGCCAGTCGATAACAGGAGGGACCGGCGTCGTGGAAGAAATCACTGAGAACCGGTACAAACAAACCAGGAATACAACAAATAAATATTTACACCCCCAGCACTCTGTCAGTTCATTATTGTGTGAATTTAAAACATTTTATTTCAAGTACTTTTTGAAGTACACTGCCTGCAGTATATCCTGCATTCCTATTAGTCTTTTTTAAAAGGATTAACTTTGCCTTGAGTTCGGCCTGTCTGTCTATGCAGTTTAATATACGCCTTGTCTGTATTTTAAGCTATCCCGACTCTCTCTCTGCAAATTCTCCCACGGTCTGTGTCGCCGTTGACAATCGCGCCACGCCGGCGTTTTCGGCTGGGCCGCGTGGCGACAAGGTTTGGCGTGATTGCAGCATTATTACATCGCTACTGCCGAGGCACTGTGGCACCACAGAGAGACAGTCGACACCTTGTCATCACAGTGGCTGGCGGAGTGACAGCAGTCACATGCCTTCACGGTAGGGATCCCCATTCTTTGCTGCTCTGGCGGCCGTGCTGACGGGGTCACATAATCACGACTCGGCACAGGAGTCAAGCTGCCGGGATTGTGGGGACAGCGCTATGAGAGTCACCGGCGTGACACTGCCGTAATGCTGGCGTTTTCCCCTGTCAGGGTGACAGGGACGGCGTTGTAACGATTGGGCTGTGACATTGAAGTTATGTTGGTGTTCTGCTCTGCCAGGGACAGTGGGGACATGGTCATGACAATCACACCTTGGCACAGGAGTAGAGCTGGCGTTCTTCACTGCCAGCCTAGCGGGCATGGTGACAATGACAATCATACAGTAGTAACAAACTGTCACAATATGACACGAAATATATTACTTATTTATTTAGCAAAGCTACGGAATCTGGCCAGCTCTGAACAAACAATAGCATTTCGGGATGGGGGTAAGGATTTCATGGCCATGTAACAGGCGGCTGGTACTTCAGAGCAGTCAAAACAACTTATGGACAACTTGGTATCCAGAGGCCTTCAGGTCAGGGACAAGAGGACAAGAAGGTAGGAGCTGAGGGGCAAAATGTGGAGTGAATCTCCCACAGGGCCTGCTGTGCCTTTTCCAGCATGAAAGGGAGCCTCGAGTAGAGGGCTGACATTCACCCCTCTTCAGGCGCCCCTTTAAAAAAAATCCCCCCGCTTTGCCTCTCGACTGTGAGTCCAAGCCCAGCGTTGAAAGAGCCACTCTCCTTTTGAGTTAGTAACACACCAGTCAGATTTCAGCGAAAAAAGCAGGAAGAGACAGAATTTTTAAGGCACGTTTAAATATTAAACACACAAACAAAGCCCCTGACTGGCTTTGTGTGAGGATACATACTCAGCCTGGGCGGACACACACACACACGCACACGAACACACACTCTTTCTCTCTCATACTAGGGGCTATTTACACCCAAACGGCATTTCTTCAAACTGTGGAGGAAAGCCAGAACACACAAGAAAAGGGTAAACTGGAAGTGGATCAGGTAAAAACCAACAAGCCATGTGACTGGCAGCAGGAACCTGCCTTGCGCTGTCAATCAAAGCCTAGAATGACTCTGACACACTGCAATCATCCAGCAGGTTTTACGCTGCTGCCATACAGTGTCTGAAGGCCAGCAAGCAGAGGTTGAGCTGTTTGTTTGTTTTCCCTGTTAGCCGAGTGGGAAATGACTACTTGGATGGTAGATGGAGTTAAGGAGCGGCATCAAGGGTGTGTACAGGGGCGGACCAGCAGTGGCACTGGCCCAAGCTGAAAGCTGATTGGCCCCCTGGTGCTTATTCCCCTGTCACTCCCTGAATATAAACATTTCATTGGCTAATAATAAGGTTGGACCCTATTTATCACTTGCAGTCTCTCTTATATCCACTTTCTTGAAAATCCTTGAATCACCGCTAGGGGGGCCCACAGCTGATTGCCTCTGTTTGCAGTGTGTGATAGCCGGCTATTGTCCCCCCAATTTTGATAAAAATGGGGCACTAACAGTATAGTGCCAGGTGGGTCAGCTTGGCGCAAGGCACCAGCAAATTAATGACTACGGCCGGAGATTTTAATTACCTTAACAAGTCTGTGGGGAGCGCTTTCCCTTGCAGCTAAAGAGCAGAATCTGTGGGCCTGACCCAATATGTAATCAGTGCCTGTCTGGCCCGTCCAGGGCCCAGATTGGCAGGGCAATAGAACCATGTAGCACTGAGTGCGACCACGGAGCTGAAAGAGCCATGTACGTCCAGGGAGGCCTCGCTGCAGGCCGGGAGCCGTGCCCGTGGGAATCATTTACCGAAAGGCAGGTCAAGGCTACGTCTGGAACATTCCGGTAATCCGTCTCTAAGAACCGTAACCTGAACGGCACTTGCGACTGCTCCTCTGCGGGAAGCCAGATGTCATAAACTGAAGGTCTGAATGTCAGTGCCCTGAACACGAGGTTAGTGCTTAACATTTCAGAGGGTTTTGTTGCTGAGGCAAGTAGTGCGTGGAAAAGTCTCAGAAGCCCTTTGGGGAGGGAGGCCAGGCAAGTGGAGGGGCAAAGCTGGTCAGCTGACAGGCATTGCTTAGCAAGCTAGCCGGAGTCTTCATTAGCAGCGTGAATGGTGGGGTCTCTCTAAATGCCAAGCCCCTGTAGCCACTTCTGAGGCCTGGGAGTCAGGCTTGACAGCTCTCACACATCTGGCGTGACACTCATGCTTTCAGACTCTAACGCAAGAAATCTTTTGTCAAATCTATATTATTCCATTATAAACCTAACGTTAGCTACCTCAAAAGCATTGGGTAGTTTGTAAACCCTAGGAACTGTTTACAAGGTAATAAAACTGTTACATACATGTAAATGTCAGTACGTGTGTGTGCAGACTTGTCTCGCTGAAAATCTCACGCCAGTCAGCTGACCAAAGTTGGCCGCCCTGGAGAATCAAGTTCTCTTCTATACTCCAGATCCCCAGATGCTGGAGAACCTGTGTCCATTTCACCGATGCGAATCCCTGCAGATAAGCACTATGTCACACTGCTGGCGCCTTGAAGCACACGTCCAGGAGCAGCACTGGAGTCCCTGGCAGGACACAGAGCGCCATCAGGTGGTGGACGCATCCAATGCCATGGCTGAAACAGAGGGGCCATCTGGAGAGTCATTTCAAACGGGAGGCTACATGCTCCTACTGATGTTCTCCCTCTTGTTGTTGCGTGTGAAAAGTAACCAGCTTGAAGTTCTTCAGAAAAGAAAGCACTATGGCAGTCACTTTAGGTAAAAGTCTGTGCAGGTCACTTTAACAAAAATCTAACGAAATGTGATGTAACCACTTGATAAAGTGAAGTCTTCTCTTGGTCTGGGTGCGAGAATCAATCTATATGAGATTATGCCCTTTGTGTGGAACAGCTGGGACGTTACGGGACGCCCAAAGACATCAGCACAGGCTGTACCGAATCTGCCACTGTCCCAAAGGACTGTCCCCTATCATGTTGATTGGTGATCAGTGTGCAGCACCCTGCATCACCTTCCTGCGTCTCTGCGGGTGATGTCATGTTTGGCACGATCAGCCTGCCCCCCCCGCCCCGGCTCAAAGCTCATTCCCTCCCACGTCTGTCAGAGAGAGACAGAGACACAGGAAATCTCTGAAAGGCCTTCTCATGCTAACAGCTCAGGGCTGTGGGTTCTGATCAGAAAATATGCTGTTATAGCTGGTCTTCAGAACGCAGATACAACGCAGCCTCCTCGCCCGCGAGCCTCTGTCGTGTTGGCGTGAAAGACGGCTCCTCGTCTCATCACAGTCAAACGGCCCAAGATGATATTCCCGCCTTGCTAAACTCCTACATTTTTCAATACAGACACGCGTCACAGTCTAGCTGCTGAAGAAATGTGACTTTGGGACATCTGCAATTTAAAGTGAATAATCAGCCCACCCCCTTACCCCCCCTTCCACAGCCGCGGGCAACCTCCCGTCACTGTCCTAATTTTATCTCGTTCTCCTTTCATTGGAAATTTCACATTTTACCGGCTGGTCTCACAGGCTCATACATCAGACTTATTAAACATCCTTGAATCTTTTCCGCTCTTGTAAAAATGTTCCACCGGCCTTGAAATGAGGGTTATAAAAATATTAGGGAGAATCCACCAGAGTAGGACGCTGTCGACGTCACTGTAATGACCCCTCCCACCCCGCTCACGCACACAGCCTTGGAGCTTGTAACCACGGCAACCTGGCAGTGGAGTCCAGTTGAGCCAGCCCCGTGTGGTTTTGCCCCAATGTCCTGGTGGTGTTGCATCCGGCAGGGTGCTCGCTGGGACAAACAGACTTGTTACTGCTGCTTTGTAAGTTCACCCCTTTCGGGCCCTTAATTACATACAGAAGGACAACAATCCAATTTCACGACCGGGACGGGGGGGGGAGTACCACATGTTTACTACAAAGACTCACATGCATAATTTACACTCACACACAAACTATTCTGTGAGACAGGGCCAGGTGACAGGCCTCATGTTTACTCTCTTCAGGCTGCACCAGCAGGACGAAATCTTGGGGTGGAGTATACTTGGTGGGCACCAGGGATCAAATATAAGGGGAGGGGTGTGATGGTAAAATGCGGTAGGTGCAGTTAATTTAATCGTTTGGCAATCCTATTAAATCACTAATGGCCCTACTATGCTTTTCTGGTTTTTCACTTTCCTTTAGTGTGTTACATAGCTTTATCTTTAATCTGACTGAAACGCCTCGTTGGAAATCCAGCCCTTACTTCCGTGACATGGTGAGGTCAGCTCGTAAACACAATCTTTATTGGCTGTCTGTCTGCATACTGCAAGACAGAGGCAGAACATGTAAGGCAAGCTGACCAATCAGAGCACACTGGGCTTTTTGGGGGTGGGGCTAAAAGCTTTAACAGAGTGTTTCAGACAGAGTTATAGAGTGAATAAAGATGTACAGCATGGGAGAAATAATGCGTTTTTCGAACACTGAAGCATGTAAATCTGTTCTAGTAGACCTCAAACATAAAAGTATGCACAGTGAAATTATAAGATAGATAAGATAAGATATATCTTTATTGTCACTATTATAGAATAGTGAAAAACAGTTTAGCAGCTCTGTTTAGCAGCATAAGAGTAATAAATTAGAGAAATAAAACACAGAAAAAGAGACAGTCATCCAATTATAGAATGAGTGTCTTAGTGCAATGAGTGCCCACCCGCAGCCACGCCCCTGGGCTGCAACCTCATATTCAGCCCTCGTGTCCCTCTAGCTTAGACATGGCTTCCCTTCCCCAAGCTTCCCCTTCTTACTGACTTCCCCATCTGTTTCCCCATCTTCTCCTCCAGTCCTGAAGACCTGTTCTCTGACCCAGCTGAAATGAATCAGCCAATAAATAGGTGAGGTACTCAAAAAATGAAAAAGTGTGAGTTTCCAGAGACCATTCCCAGTGCTCCCAGTGGTCAGAGGCACTGTCACTGGCAGGGGGCCTTGCTCGTGCTGTGTCCCCCAGGCTGCCGGCTGTCTCCCATGATCGATGCTCACTTATCATGCCCTGGCTGCTGTTTCTATTGGAAATGCACAGTGTTCAAACGCAGTGGATCTTTGCATGATTCATCCGTCACTCATACATGTCCTGCAGCCACCCCCATCTGGCCCCGGACCCCTGGAGGTTTTCATTTCAGCTCCTTTGTTATCCTTTCCTAAAGGCCCCCTCCCGCACCCAGCCTTTTATGCCCAGAAATATGAACTGTTATGTCTCTGATGCCGTTTAGGTTTGTATATCCATTATCGAGCACAGGGCACCATCCATGCCGGGTGACACACAGTATGGACTTTAGAGGCAGCAGTTCACCAATCAAATGTTTTTACGCGGAATAAACAGAGAGAGCGTGCAAACTCGAGCATAGCCAGAGGTCGTATTCAAACCCCCGGCCTCAAGCCTAGTCCTAACCACTGAGCCACCCACCCTAATCTCAACTTATTTGATACCAATAAACTAAACCATCCTGCCATTTTGCTGAAACATTCACGTTACATGTTCTGTGAATGAATGACCAGTATACAATGTCAAAATCTCTATTAAGGACTGTAACTATATAGGTAACATATTACTTAAAGATGTCAATTATAATGCACTATAGATACCTTCATAATGTATTATAATAGTCGGTAAGCATGCTTTGTACTGCATCTATAGTGCATTATAGATGACAGCTTCGTAAACATTCATAATGCATAATAAGCATGGTTCGTAAACATTCATAATGTATAATAAACTACTATGTGTAATGCCTTTTAATTAAAATTATAGTCATGTTTATACTGCTTTGTGAAAGAATTATAAAGTGTTATGAATGCAATTATAGACATGGTATTCACAGAAAGTATTACCATCAAAGATAGGTAATTCAGGTCCAGAGAATAAAAATCCAGACCAAAATTTTGTTCCAACCAACCAGTTGAGTATTACCAGTCACAGTCACAGATTACTGAACTGGTTGGTTTTAGCAAAATCTCTGGACCTGACCTACCAACCTCTCATTAGCATGAATTGAAAGCAGAAAGAGGGTATGAAATGGTTTTCTTAGTAGACTGGGATGTGCTTCATAGCCAGCATCCCCAGCCCATCTTCAGCACCACCCATGGCTGACTATCAGGAAGAGCTGAGGAACGGAGCCAGGCTTGGAGACCTGGGCCACCTACCACTGGGAACAGGCACGGATCTCCATCTAATCCTGCTCAGGAATGTGAGAGGAACCGATCCACAGCGCTCTGGTAGCATCCTCGTCCAGTGCGGACAGACATATGAAGGCATCCATCCCCCCCACGCTAACGCAGGGCACACCGCTGTGAAGGAAAACCTCGTTTGTTCTCGCAGATTGTATTCAATATGTAGATCTTCACACTTCGGTTCCAGGCGAAAACAAGGGGTCATTGCGGGACGGCTCCTGTTTGCATGCTGTAAGAAATGTGCCACGTGGCATTAACCAACCGCAGCCCTGTCCCTCCTGATACGCGCTGATGCTATTCACAGTAGATCACATGGGTCTGTAATGGCTCTCCAACAACAAACTCTGGCAAGAGGAGAAAGCCAACAGTAGCTGGGTTACAGCGTTTTCCAAGGACCTCGTTAGACGCCACCATGGGGGGGGGCTTCAGTCTCTCAGAGAGACATTGGAGAACTGATGCCAGCCAAGGGACTGTATGCGTAATCCTCTATGTGCAAAAGATGTACACTGTCTTACCTTCACCAGCCTCCCCTGGACCTAAAATTAAATGGGATGTCAGGACAGAGAACACAGCTGGGGATGGCTAAGGTGGGGGGTATTTAGCTGGTTAGGCGTGGGTATATTGGGGGGGGTCACGGAACCTGCCGGTCTGCACCAGGTCAGAAGGGGGCAGTGCCGACAGAATCAAAGGCTTTTCAAGCCGAAAGGGCCGAATTCATCCAGAGAGACAGCTATTCTCAAATAAAGAGCAATTAAAGAGTCGAAGGAAGCAGATAGATGCATGCAGAACCCTGACAGGACTGAAATAACCCCACTTTTGCAGGGCCTCCATGCATCTTAGTAAGACAGCTAGGGGGTGATTTTCACTGACACGCTAAACCTGTTAGCATTCTGGTGCGGATATGCATGTTCTTGTATTTCACATTAGCTATTCATGAAAATTGGGGCCCTAAAATCCAGCCAATAAGGTCTCGAAGAACAATTATGTGTCTTAAAGCCTTGCTCGAGTTTTTCCACTTGTAAACCAATCGCCCAGCTACAGAGAATTTTCACGATTTTGTTGTTTTGCCATTCTCATTCACTGGAACTCCTGTTCAAGCTAAGTGGAAACCCTAATGTTACTGCAATAATAGGAAAAAATGCCTTCTAATAAAATTATAAATGAGACTTAATTGGAATACAAGCTTAGATATTACCCAGCGCGTTTCTACCAGGCTAATTTTCCATGGCATGTGGCTTACTTGAGTAAAGCAAGCACAAGATGCTGATTGATCGAGTCCATGAGAACCACACAGTGAGTGACGGGAGTCACATGGTCTGATGGATCTTCTTATTAAACTGTAAGTAGGTCCCTGGTGAGATCATTCCAGGGATTAATGCTGAATGGTGACCTTTCCATAAAAAAACGGGGTTGGGCTACATTGGGGTGATTGATCCTAAGCTTGAAACAAAGGCTTAGAGGGCTGAATCAAGAGCGGTAGGCTGCTGATGGGACTTTGGGGTTAAGGGATTGTTTTTGGCTTCTGCTCAATGTCCTTCTCTTCCAGCAGGAAGCACTGGTGCTAGCATGACCTCCGACCATGGCTATACCTGAATCGTAGTGAGGTGGATCAGGTGTCAGGTAACAAGGGGCCTGTCCACGGGGTTTCTCTTAATTGAATCAGCATGCCTGCATTTCATTCGAGGTTAACAGGTTTGCAGGAAAGCAGCGGCATGCCTAGCGGGTGGGCGGAGCCAAGGAAAATGA
>JAODLD010000101.1:5570869-5590012 GCA_026781065.1 Mormyrops boulengeri
CCGGTCAGCAACTTATGACTGCCCCTCAAAAAGTCCCTGCTCAGGCCTGCTTGGAAGATAAGGGAATAAAGCCAGATAAAAGCTGAAAAGGGTCAACAGGATCCCCACACAAATGTCACAGTTGTATCTACCCTCAACAGCGTGACTAAATTTAGCAACATATTTTTTTTTTTTTAAAGAAGCTATTTAAGGGAAGAAACGAGATTTTTATCTACAGTAATTATCATTCTGACACTCAGGAACCCAATGCTACACTGCATACACATTGTCCGCTTGTTGATGAGTTTCTCGTGTGCCAGAGGCATTGTGGATGTCATTCCTTGTGTCATCACTGATTCTTATCAAGTACAAAAATAAGCCGTGATCAAAGGGAAAAAAGAGGGGGAAAATCCTGCATTTAGGAATGTTGAGAGTTAAATCAAGTGGGGAAACCTATGGCTGGCCAGGTGATTATGTAGAATCTGTACTATTTAGTGGGTTTGACTAGTCTCGTTAGATGTGTGATTCTGTAATTATGTTCTAAATATACTGTCGGTTCAGCTTGAGGACCGAAGCACGTGAGACAGAGAGACTGGAGGAGGACCCGGACCAGTGGCCGTTTCAGCATGAGTGTGAGGGGGTGGGCGAGGTGCTAAGGTCCGATTTCCCAGAATAATAAAGGAAAAATGTGCGTTTTGGCCAGTGGGGGTGGAGCTTGTACACAGGGTGGCATGGGGAGGGCACAAAAGCGGGTTTGAGTCTACAAAAATTAGAGGAACATGCAGTGGCAAAGGTAGCTAGAATAGGTGGATTATGGTAAGTAGGGAAAAGGGACAGTCCGCAGGTACACAGCGCCCCCTACCCCGGGGGCCCACGGGTTCCCAAAATTTTCAGCCCACGACCCCCAAAAAGGGGGGGCAGGAGGGGGATTTCACCCATCGGCAGGACCACTCGGTAGGTTGCATACTCTGATTGTAACATATCATTTTCGTAACCGCCCCCCCAGTGTCTCGCGACCCCTGCTTTCTTAGCCACACCCCTCGAGCCCATGTGTGTTCTTTAAAAATGTTTCTGAGGTTCTGTTTCCTTCAGGCAATGATCTGAGTCACGGAAAACTGCCGACATGGCAGGAAATAGAAGTTAATTCACTGGGAAGCGTACATGCGGTGCGTGTGCATGTGCGTGTCGTACCTGTCTCTACCTGTCCCTTTTTATGATCGCATATCTATTCGGGGGGTCGGACAGTAATTATACACATTTGGATAAAGTGTGTAAGAATGGCGGAGGAGCTACTGCATGAAGGATGATCAGGTGACCAGAGTGGCTTGTGCTGATTGGCTGCACCTACAGTATTCCCTGTTCAAGTCTGAAAGGATAAATTGATATTTTCTGTCAAATCAGGCCTTATATGAGCAGCATCATGACCCTGCCGTTTTTGCATCTACTGAGCTCTGACACAGGTGACCAGCATTACATGTCTTCTTAGTTCCTGCTACCGGCAGTTTTGATTTATTTCCCGGCTCGTCTTGTTTTTTTGATGGCATCTCTGTGAACCTTGAGAAGGGAAAGCCTGGTCCCTGCTAAATCCATCATCGCCTGGTCCATTTCTATTGTCCTTCCCGAGTGGGGCGGTTCTCACAGCAGAACAACAGCCTCTCACTTGATTGGCTAGACCAGCCTGGAACAAAGCATGTGAGGGCTGCAAGATACATCAGCCCTGAGAAGCACGGTGAAGAAAGTTGTTCACCAACTAGGGATCCACTGTTGTAACGTTAAGGAAACTTCTCAACCTGGAATTCCTCCGTAAAGAAAACGTACCAGTACCTAGAATATGGAAATTACAATAAAGGGCTAGTTTCTGAACATGAAACCACTCAGCTTACAGAAAGTGTCTCACTTCCGGGAAAATGTAACAACTTCACCTCTCTAGATTTAGCATGTACCTTTCATCATTTATCTAGCCATCTTTTCCAGTTCAAGGCTGCACGGGGCCTGGCGCTTGTCGCGGGATGCCAGTCCATCACAGGGAACATAAACCCTGACAAGCAATGCCCAACTTAGTGATGCCACACGGATTTGGAAAGGATGATGTGCAAACCCACGACAAGCTGGGCGACACTCAAATCCCCAACCGTACAGGTGTGAGGTGAAACCGCTACCCGCTTTGCCACCCCAAACTACACATTTGCATATGATAATTCCTATTAGCAATTCTATTAGTGTTTTGTTGTTCCGGAGCCTTCTCTTTGTTGGGACTCCTACAAACAAACCTCTACTGAAATCACAAGAGGAGACAGGAAATAAATAATTATTCAGTTCAATCATTTAACCGCTGTTCCATTTATTACTTGCAGCTGGGGGGGCGGGTCTCCACAAGGCCAATCGAACATTATTTTCGCACATTATTTTTACAAAATCTAACAGGGAATTCAGATTCTGTTGTTAAACCTGTATATTTTTTTTAGGAACAAGGAACACATGGAACTAGACAACGCAAAATACAAAATACAACATGAACTTTCCCTCCCAAGATGATCCTATTAAAGTCTGAAATGTATTTAAATTGAATATGTGCAACATCCCATGAGGAAACCTCTTAATTAGCAGTTGACGATAACCGAAGTCATGCTGGTTGCAGTGCTTCTAGAACCTCCATTACTGCTTGGCACCTCTTTATCGCCCCCTACTGCCTGCCATCATCTGCACGCTCGCTAATCAGGCATGGTCAGACACCTCCAGCCCGGCCCCATCTCAGTTCTGTCCATCTCCTAGCCTGGTGGCAGGAGCCGGCTGTCAACCTGGACCTCATTGATCTTTCACTGGAACAGCTTGGCAATGAAGCATCAGAAAGGTGAGCAGATTAGAGCGGAGAAGAGGGGCTTTGTGGGGCGACATTGATCGCGCCGCCGGCCGAGCTCTGCCACGCCGAAGTCCAGCTGGACCCCACTGATATTTACGCACCTTCTCCATCGCCGGTCTGGACAAAAACGGACACCTGAGGCCGGCGAGCTTCACCACGTTCCAGCAAATCGGTGTGTGGAGTTCAGGGCTGGATCCCATTCTCACCCCGACATTCACAGCCAGATAATCCAACTGACTCCATGGATGGGGGGGCAGCGTTTTCCCAAAGAACTATAGTTTGCCAAAGAGACCGCAAATGATCTTCTCCATACCCACCCCCCGCCCGTTCATCTCTTGCACCTGCGGTTTCAGAGGAAATTCTGACAACGTGAGCCGATTCAAAACCACCCGGCCTACATTCTGGGCTAATTACAATATTTGTTTCCCTCTTAAACAGGATAACAGTTAGACTAGCGATTACCACCTACACTGTATACCAGCTAAACTCCATGCAAACGCTGAGGCCCCGAGTTCCCTTTCAGCCAAAAAGCCTTTCTGCAAGCGGCACATTTTTCTCCTTGAACGGAAGAACAGTGTTCCGATGGGAGTGGGCGGGAAGGGTTTTGATTCGCCAGGAAGGGCCGTTTGATGCCTCCCGTCGGGGCATCGTGGCTCCTCTCCGGTAGCTCTGATCACACGGGAGACCCCTCCGACTTTCGGAACACGGCACATCCTGCTTTCTGTTCGCCTCTCTGGTTTCCTGTCTCTAGCACCTGATCCAGTTTTCACTGTTTTTGTTCTAAAGAAAAAAAAAAAAGATGAAGAAAAGAACCCACCTGTGAGATTACTGGCAAGTGAGTAAGTGTCTCCCACTGCGATCAGGCACTAAACCGCTGGGCAGAGCCTAAAGTACAAAGCGGGTTCCTCTGTAATGGCCTTGGTTCCCATCATCCCTCTGGCTAGTTCTCAAGCACATCGGGGATGGCCAAAATGTTACATCCAGGCACCAAGACAAGTTGTTTCCTCTGAAGCAGTGGTAGACAACGCTGGAGGTGTTCCACGAAGCAGGATTTGTCAGGTAGCTGGGTTATCTTAAGCTAGAAGTCATCATTGTCCAATAGGAACGCTCCTTACTTAAATCCTTATTAGACAATAATTGCTAGCTTAAGTTAACCTAGCTAACTCAGATATCTTGTTTTGTGGAACACCCCCCTGATCCTGGAATGCCGGTATCCAGCAGGTTTTCCCATCCTACCTGGTCTCTGATGAACCACACCTGACCTCAGGCAGACAGTAACTCATCAGGTAGGATAGAAAACCTGGCCGACCCTACAGGATCAGGGTTGCTCACCCTTGCTCTGAAGCTTTAAAGCTGGTGAATCCAAAATCTTGTCTTGTGCCGTTAAGGAATAATTATAACAAACGTCCCATTGGAGCTGTAGGAAAGCTCTGATGGAGTTAGAAGCATGGGCACATGAACAAGCATTCAACATCAGGCTAACTAACGGCAGTGATATTACAGGCCATCAACAGGATTACGGATGCTTCGTCAGGTTCACTGCGGCTCTCAAGACTATGTAAGTCTCAAACAAAAACTAGTTTCCGAAGGACGCAGCTCAAACCAAGCGGTTCTGGACCTGAAACCACCTACGTCAGGTGGCGTTACACAGCCGCTAGTTTGATGAATAGATGAGAGAGGATCCAAATGCAAAGGCATCAGGTTTATGTACAAACAGCAATCAAAGCTCCTTTTTCCAAAGCACAGACACCGGATTGTAACAGCACACTAAAAACGGCAAATCCAAATCATACTCTGGAAGCTGTAGTCGAAAAACATCAAGAACTGGTGACAGGGCCAGAAAGTGCAACAAAGAAGTTACCATCAAATGTATCAAAAGATAATAAATAAAACAGTAGGTTAGACAAAGGGCATACACAGCAACGGGAACAGGAACAAAATACTCCATATTGTGTGAACAGACAGTACCTTACAAGGAGTTAACAGATAATCCAGGTGCTTTTAATCCATGCCGATTAACCAGGTTAATGAACCACAGGTGTGCCCTTAATTGAGGCAAGGCAGAGTGAAACCCCCTGGGCGTAGCAGAACGGGTGATGTGCTTGACATGGGAGTGACAGTTGATTTTTATATTCATAATTAACAAGCTCCCTGTAATGGGGGCGAGCCCATTTTGTCACCTGTGTCTAATTACCAGTAATAGAAAACAGACTTTGCTTTCGTCTGTCGCCCCAGGCTACACATCGCAGCCTTGCTGCCTGGATTTCCCTGCACGTTCCCCCTTTTTCTGAAGCTGGAGCAGCTGCTCGAGGCGGCATGTGGCTCCGGGGGCTGCGACTCTGTGCCTGTGCCTGAAAGCTCCGCAGCCGGCAGAGTGATGTCACCGGCGGGGCACTGAGCGAGACCCTTAACCCCCGATTTCTTTAGGGACTGTCTGACCCTGCTCTCTCATCCTCTCGTCCATGTTGCTTTGGACAAATGTGTCCGCTAAAGAAATAAAAAAATGCGATGACCTGTGTTTGTTCCATACTCCCCTGTTCACTCTTCCCCAAATAAATGAAGTCCTAGTTGGACCCTCCCGTCCCCCGTCACACCGATCTGTTCTCCGCCCCGTCCGGAATGAGTCTAATGGCCCTGTGCTCTTTGGTCTTTCACTGCCGAGGAGAGGCTGATTTAACAGCTTGACGGTCTCAGAGCGCCTCCGCAGAGGGGACAGGTGGATGGGGGGGGCGGCTGTACACACTCATCTGCAAAGAAACTTCCCAGCACTGGCTGAAGCCGCCGTATCTTCCTCTCCACACAGCACATCCTTTGGGTTATTTATACACATGGAAATCACTGGGTGACTGTGTGTATATATAAATATATCTGCATAGGTGTATATCCTCTGTTACACACACACTGACACATCCAAAGACTCTGTATCAACATACATACTGGATAATGCATTTTTATGCCCAGCCTTTACTCACTCTACCACAGCAAACGTGCATAAAAACCCACACACACCCTCAATCCATTCTGAGTACGCACAGAAATACACAGACTACGCACTCTGTCTGCACTTATGACAAAGCACGCACTTACATATCTATTGTGTTATATACACAGTATTACAGATCTAAATTTGTAATAATCCAGTTTGCTCTGTTTTGTAATGTGATGAACTTGCAGCTCTACCATATAGCTGTGCAGGTATACTGCGTTTGGCAGGAGCGAACGTTATTTATGATATATGAATAGGAATGTTTATTTTTTTAGCTACCTAGTCAGTCTGCATGTTTGAATTTAGTTCGTCGACGCGCGTGCGTGATATCGTACTCAGGCATTTTAGCACTGCATCTGAGTTTGTTGACTCTGCAGGCTAGGAAATAAATGTCAGGATTTTTCTGATGGACGTGGGGGGGGGGGACTCTAAATTTGAACTATTCTACATGCGCACACACACCTGGGGCCAAACAGAAATTATGGGGAGAATGAAGTGAGGAGCCAGGAGCCAGTGGATTTGATGAGACCCAGGACCCCTTCACAGCTAACTGCTCCATTGGCCACGGAGTGCAGAGAGCTTCTCACGACCCACAAACAAGCAGACCAGAGAGACAGTTACATTGTCGGCTTGTGGCGGGACGACAGGTGATGCAAAAGGACCAGAATAACCGCATCAGGGTCATACATTTAGCTGAATAATGTCACCCCAGGACTGACTTGAGAGTCCCTGGTGTGTAGGCATCGCCACCACACTTTCAACAGGGAGAAAAGACCAAAGAGAAGAGTCAGACTTTATAGAGTCATCCTCTATCTAGATCTGCTTATCCAGCAGAGGTCACAGTGAGCCTGGAGCCCGTCCCAGGCAGCTCACAGCAGGGGATGCAAACCCACACACAATCGCAATCAAAGGGCACTTCCGAAATATTGGTTCGTCAAACCACATCTTTGAACTGCAGGAAGAAACTGGGATTTATTATGATGCATCATACATTTTACTTATGTAGAAGATGCTTTTATCCAAAGTGACAGGCATTTTTTGAGAAGTCGATGCAGCCACCCCACCTGCCACCCTGGGGATTTGAGGAGACGACCATCTGATCGCAGTCACAGGGTCATAACCCGCCACGCCACGCCACGCCACGCCACGCCCGCCATCTTATGCACAGCGATACGATTGGTGTGTGGAGTTCAGTATAAGACAATAGTCCCTACATTAAGCTGCTCACTACAAAGTCTGTGGATTATCTTGAGTAACCGGGTCCTGATTTCTGGTAAAAGACATTGCTGTTGAATTTGTCACCACAGAAAGAATGCCATTCATTTCCATAATATTTGTCAGAAGCCCGAGCAATTCTGCGACCAATATCTCCAAAATTATTCAACTCCTTGCAGAACAACCTAGATGGACAGACGGCACTAAAGTCCCTCTACAACATATCTTTTTCAGTTTGGGGTGAACTGGCCCTTTAAGCTATTGAGCCTAAGGCAACCTTTAAATGACGAAGAACAAATACTCTGTATTTACAGCCGTGCTGACTCCCGAGTTCCCCACACTCTTGTTGAGTTAACTGGTAACAGGTCTCCATTTCCCCGTTCCAACTCACCCCATAGACGTTGGGCTGGACGGA
The DNA here is from genome assembly GCA_026781065.1 of Mormyrops boulengeri. Classification (NCBI taxonomy): domain Eukaryota; kingdom Metazoa; phylum Chordata; class Actinopteri; order Osteoglossiformes; family Mormyridae; genus Mormyrops; species Mormyrops boulengeri. The sequence goes on from JAODLD010000101.1 coordinate 5,578,325, forward strand.
AATCTGGTGGCTTGGCTTGCTACTGCATTTAGCCGCATTCTGTCTCAAGCCCATGGAACCAATCCGGGATAATCTTAGCCTTGTGGCACAGGGCATTATCCTGCTGACAAAAGCCATTTTCAGAGCGATACACCGCTGGCATATACTTATATGCATGGATTATATATGTGTGCCCCTACTGTTGGCATTTAAAACACTACAGGCATGATTCTCCCCATTAAGCACTTGCTAATTCTGGGTGCATGTTTGCTGCTTAAAGTCTCCTCAAAGTGCAGCCACAGAAAGGCGACAAACTGCTCCGGTTCTGAGAGGCCGCATGGCAGAAGGCCGCCGTCTCTGTGCTGCTATAGCTGGACGTGCCGGAAAGAGACTCCCCGTGGAACGTGCGAGAACGAAGAGGGTCACGCTCCAAGGACCGGGCATCCGTCATGTTTGTGCCGCCTGAACGTCGCGCCCACCCGACTCCCGGCGATGTGCCAGCCTTTGGAGAACTTCTCCTGGCGTGAGGATAAGCTGGAAAACGTGCCTCGCGCCCTGCCTACCTGCTGCGGGTCCTGAGCTCAGTCAAGTGGCTCAGTCATAATATTTGCCGATGCTTCTGTTCTCGACTATACACTATCAACAAAGGTGATCCTGCCCCTCCCCACCCCACCCCCGACTCCAGCCTTAGAATCATGAGGCAACCACCTCCCCCCTGTACAGTCTTTCCACCGGTTTTTCTTCAGCATGTATTTTGATGTCCCAGGGAACATCACTCCTCCAATTCTACGTCTATGCCACTATCCATCCCGCCCTCCTCCCCGCTTGTGAGCTGAGCATGGATGTTCACAAAGGTCTGCTGCCTGCTGTGGGTGGGGGGGGGGGTGGCATTTTACCGCAGGGCTTGGAGCTGCCGAAGGGGGAACAGCAGGACAGCCAGCCTCCGCGGTCCGGCAGCCCCGGGTCCAATTCATAAGGAGAGCACGGATAGGCTGCTTTCCCTGGGCCCAAAAAGCGCACACCTGCGTGCTCAGCGCTGGCTGGCCTCATCTGGCTCCACGCTACACGTGAAATGTCATCGCCCAGACGACCAGGACGACCGACCGGCATGCCTTTCCATTGTGACAGTGCTCTGCTTTTGCAAGCATCGCTATGGCAAAAGAACAAGCTCCGAAGTACATTCAAAAGTGCTGGCATGATGCGTGACGGTGACATTGATGGTGGAGGGTTTCCCAGTGTCTGCTGTCTGCACATACGTGTGTGTGTGTGTGTGTGTGTGTGTGTGTACACACCAGACAGGCAGATAATGACCGAATGGAAGCTTCCCCAGGTTATGAGGAAATATCGATCCTCACCCCCCCCCCCCCCCCATCCTCCTTGGTAAGCGGCAGAGCCAAGACGTGATTGAGGTTTTGAAAATTTATAAGGGGTGAAAACGGCAGGCTGCCATTATTATTTTAGGTGTGATCGTGCAATCAGAGGGGAAATAAGATCATGAGATGCAGCCCAGACCTGCATCCAGCTGTCCATCTAATACCCCTACACGGAAAAGAGCGCCTCATATTTCACCAGCGAAAACCCGGAGGTTAAGCCAGTTGCCACAGGGTCGCCTCTCCCCAGAATTCATCTCCGTATCCCCTCTAGCGAGGCATCGCAGTGTCGGAGCTGCAGATGGGAATTCTGGAGCTGGAGGGTTTTGGTATTTAAGTGTTCAGAAATAATGAATGATTGTACCAAACAGATGAAAAGGAAACATACATACGTATATAAACTTATGTGGTTTCAGGGCACCATAGCAGCTGGGCGGCCAGCACTGTGGCCCTACACAGGTTTTCCCCAGGTGTAGTCTTTTCTTTCCAAGGTGCTAATACATGGGGTGAATTGAAAGGCATATTTTCAAAACTCACTCAGTACATTTTCCGTTGTTCTTGAGATGAGACCTCCGTTGACCCAAATTCAGGCTTCCTCATCATATGTCACAATATTGGGAACCAAGACTCACCCAGTCTTCATGCAATCCAACGAAAACATTTCGTTAAATTGCCAGAACTCACCAAGTCCATAGAAATTTCCTTGAAAACATATCTGAGTAACTGAGTGGACTGATTAAGTTTAGGAGATTTGCTCTCAAATCAGTGTATGGAAAATGTATGACTGTGAGCATTCACCCTGAGACAGACTGGCATCCTGTCCAGCGTATCCCCAGCCCTGGGTGCTGGGGGATCCTCTGAAAGGTCACAGGGGTCACACAGAATGCATGGCCACAGACACACTGCCATACCCCCTCTGGCATGTGCTGGGAAACCATCATGCTGCCCAACCACCCATACAACCTGGGCCTCCCAAGGTAAACCTGAACCTCCCAGGAGGCTGGACCTGTTTGAACCTCGCAAGAACCTGAACCTCCCAGGAATCTGAACCTGTTTGAACCTTGCAGGAACCTGAACCTGTTTGAATCTCGCAAGAACCTGAACCTCCCGGGAATCTGAACCTGTTTGAACCTTGCAGGAACCTGAACCTGTTTGAACCTCACAAGAACCTGAACCTCCCAGGAATCTGAACCTGTTTGAACCTTGAAAAACCTGAACCTCCCAGGAACCTGAACCTGTTTGAACCTTGCAGGAACCTGAACCTGTTTGAACCTCGCAAGAACCTGAAACTCCCATGAATCTGAACCTGTTTGAACCTTGAAAAACCTGATCCTCCCAGGAACCTGACCCCCACCCCCCAAGAAAACCTGTCTGAACCTTGGAGGAAGCTGAACCTGGACTTCCCATTGCAGACCACCAGGCATGCAACGTTCCCCAGGAGCAGTCTCTGTTCCGCTGACCCCTTATATCCCCTAGAAATCACAGTGAGATTAAACGCCACCCATAATGTGGCAGAACCACAGTGGCTCGCATCTTACCCACCGGCATCAATTATTCCAATTCTTTTACCTCCACGTTATTAAATGCGAAGTGTATTACCTCGGTGGTGGAATCTAGATGTGCTTTTCAATTGTTGGAGACGCTGAAAATATTCCATCTGTTGATGAATATCGATACTCTGTGAGGATCCTCGGACACAGCATTAAAAGTGGCACAGATGGGAATATTATTATTATTATTATTATTAATAATAATAATAACAATAATGACCACCCTCTGATGGACTGGCTGTTCCCTGCCTAGCATCCTGTGCTTCCAGAGAGAAGTACGGGGTGCTACACACACATCTTGGTAATGGTTAAATTAGGACACTGGAGACAATGTGCAGAAGTATGTTCAAGTGGATTCAGGGTCCTGGGACTGTAGACCTGCACCCTACAGCCTCACTCCAATGCCGATTAAGGCTGCCTCACCCTGGCCACTACGACCAAATTCATGCAGATTTCCCAGTGTCTTTCGTAAGGCAGTTACTGGCATAGTGAGCCACCTCACCTAATTAACCGAGCGCTAATTAAATGGCGTTCCCCAAAACTGCGTACGCTGGCTGCCAGACGCCGGGGCTGAGTTCTGCCGCCGGGCACACACAGATCAGCCGCCTGCAACGCAAGCATGTCAGCTGAAAAGAAAAGGAAGACGGGACTTCACAGTTGTTACAAAATTATATTCGCTACCGATATTGTTCTTGTTAAGAAAAGACCCGCAAATGTAAAGTATTGATTTGCCTCATTTCAGGAGCTATTAAGTATGGGATGAAAGCTAAACTGCTTACTAATTCTTTTAAACCTGTTACGCCTCTGGCGATGCACTCAAAAATGTGTAATTGATATCAAAACGCTATTAAAATTGTTAATTTAATCCTGTCTAGTGCAATTGTTTTTTCAGTTCATATAGGCCTACATTTAGGTTACCACAGCTGAGAGTGTATGTCGCGTCTCTACAAAGCCTTTTGCGGGTTCGGCTCACGCATACGGTCTGGGTTCAGGTCCATAAACGCGCGTTCCTTTGCTGGGTCTTTCCTCAAAATATTGAAATAGCCGCCTTGTTGTTCCCGTTACCGCCTGCGGTGTGACTGCACATGTCTGCGGCTGTAACATTCCCTGAGCTTGGCGTGGACACTGCCGATGCATCGGTGATACTGTATAACACGCTGTCACACACGGGAAACTGCACGGCCATGTAGATCTCAATAAGGCAGGGGGACCTAACAGCTGAACTTAGGTCCGATTAGGCTCAGTCTGCTTTATAATGACTAAAGCATGAAAAGAAGCAGAAAAGTCTTGCACATTCATATTAATACGCGTCGATATATATATATATATATATATATATATATATATGCGCATTTGTGGACTGCCATCATGTTGTGAAATAATTACCTATCAACTGCAAATAATCTTAATAAATGAGTTCTCGGCGCATGAACTGTAGGTGGCGTTCCGAAACAGTTTCACATTGTAAGCATGTGTGGTTACTAAGGCAACCGCGGGTTAAATTGGTCGGTGTGTCGCAGTACGCTGGTAGGTAACGTGGCCCGATTTGTTCGTTAACCTACCCCTCCCATGTCGACCCCGAGGACGACCGGCCTCTTATGATGATCGGCTACGGTGAAAAATTTGCTCACTTCGCAAACCAGTACAACCCCAACTCTTCCGGCAGCCTTGTTAATTATATAGTCTAAGTATTTCATCTTAACAAATTGCAAAAGTATAGCCGTGTGTGTGTCAGCGCGCTTTGGAGCGCATGGGGTGAGGAATGGAAGATCGAGTTCAAATAAATAAACAAACGAACAAATCAAGGATGCTTTGCAATGCATGTGCACGGCTTTAAATGGGTCAAAGGAGAAGATATGACCCTGATCCATCTTTGATAAGATAGACAGCTTGATGACCTGCTATTGATTAAACACACGTGATCATTTAAAGAGCGCCGCTCTCCATCCGCATTTTCGTTACAGTTCAGACGGTATAGAAAATATTAACAACTTCTCAAGGTTTTGGTACACAGTCACGCGTGTATTAACATGTTTATTGACAGGTGTAATGCAGCAAGCAGCAAAAACCAGGAATGAAAGGTTTAAATGCGTCAACGCGCAGATAATGCTGCAAGTTGTTGCATATCGCTAATTTCGGGTGAATTAAACACAAAAAACGCAAAACTAACTATTGCTTAAATACAGACCGGGAGCAAGAGGGGGAAGGATAAAGAGAGAAGGACATTTTCAGAACGAAAGTGAGAAACATTTTTTAGTACGGACCCCAACATTCATTAATTATATTTGTCTAACATTTAAGAAGCGAATAGTTGTTTAATGACAAGGAACCTGATTTGATAAGTAATCAGCAATGAGAAGCAGCAGGCAATTCCCCATTAAAATAATGCAAGTATCAGACGACAGACAGATTCGGTATAGCCTAAAATTAATGCGTCTAACCCTTTGTGCTATTGAAAGTGGACATCAGGTGCACGATGCTCAACCTCCAACTGTTGACTCCTCAAGAACGTTAAACTGCAGACACTATATAAGACATCCGTAAATCAACGCCGCGAATGATACGGACACACTTTAGAATTCATTTTGAAAATGCAGAGATCCGCTATTTTTGTATAGGAATGATTCACACTTCTGCTTTTTCTGTAAGATGACATTAACCATCTATATGATTAAAAACATAGCCATATTGGTATGGCTGTGCGTCGTTCTCTCAACTATACCGATTATAAGCGCAACTTGAATCTTAATGTCAAAGAAGTAATTAAGCGCAATATGATTTAGTTGCAGGCAATATCGCGTCAGCTTCCCATCTTCATAGCAGAAAATTTTTGTAGCCTAATTCTGCAAAGTAAAAGCTTTTAATCGCACTTGTGGCAAGTACTCACAAAACAGACAGTAAATATACATCGCTGTTAAATATTTAAGTACAAGCCCGATTTCCAACTTTTATCCTACAGGTACAGCAATAACCCTTACCTTGCCTGACATCAAAGATCTTTATGTCGTGATACGTAGAAAGGAAAGATGCGGTTGGTTTGATTTATTGTTTTCAAGCAGTAATAAAATGATATCCAATCAAAAACAAGTCAGGAAATCCAAACATATTTCATCCAGGTGAGAAGAGCGAAAAAACAGTTATACATGGTTAAAACACGTAAAATCGCCAAACGTCACCACTTCAAAAGATCAGTTTCAAAGCACTTAAAACAGCTCGACATTTGCATTATTTTCTTCTAATGTAGGCTACTTTTGAAGCGTCTTGTTTGTTAAATACAGTCTGTTGTGTGGATTACCGTGTGAGTATTCAAGTTGCTGCAAAGTACGCTCCTCAAAGGCAAAATATGGGCGCCCAGCCTTCAGTATTGACTGTTTTGTTAGGAGCCGAGCCATGATAAGAATTATGATACAAATTAGAGATGTACAAGCAATCGCTTGTCAAATATTCTCATTTTATGACAGTCGTTAAATTTCCGTGCAAATCCGTTCCGAGATGCGCCAGTTTGCTTGCTATCCAATTTAGGGATTTGCCTGACAATCGATATTCTTCCAGTTTTTTTTTTTTTTTCCCCCGATATGTTTTTCAGCTGTGAAACGAAAATATCCTCTGTGCTCCTTTGAAATTAAAGCGGTCCTTGCACTGCCGGGATGCAGCAACATATCAACAGATATTTGGTGTCCGTCATTTTTACACAAACATGTGATGTCTTTGCGAATTAGTTGAATAATCCAGCAAAACACTCGCACGACGCGCGTAATGCCGTCGTAGCCCGTTTTAGGCAGGGAGGCGGCGATCCTTTGCGGGGTGCATGAACCGGGCTGCTCTCATCTCCCCTTTCGTTTGCTTTTCTTGTTTTCCCAATTGCTCTCACACCACTTCGCACTTTTCCCCCCGATCGTAAGCCAGAAACACGGACACCCACGCAGCTCGGAGCAGGCGCGCCTCCTACTTTAACGTCTCTCTCCGGATTACGGGTATAACACGCCGAATAGTTTATCACGCGTTTCTAAGTGGAAAAAAAAAAAACATGCACATTTCAACCAGATGCACATTTCACATCGCAGTCTTCTCCCCTTCTTTTTGGTTTCCCCAGTTACGAGGTGCGACTGGAGAACATTCCCCGTATCTTGAACGCGAGTAACAGCAATATGCGATACAATTAGTTCTTATTATGGGCAGCTTAAATAACAGCGTATCGGGGGGGGGAAGCGACACGTTTTCATCTGTCAAGCTGAGAACCTGAAAGCTCCAACATTAAGGCGATATGTTAATCAAAGAGAAATTCCCCAGTAAAATTTGGAGTTATGTGAAATGGGTGAAACACTTCGCTGTCTTGAGTTATATGCCTGACGCATTGAATTTTAGACGTTTATTTACAAGGAAAATTTAGTTTTTCTTTTATTGTTATTTTTACTTTTTTACGAAAACCTTACCGTGTATATGAGGCTGCTTCGTTCCATTCAATATCATTGTCAGTTACTTAAAGTACCATATCAATAGATATTTATTTCCCAAGAGCATCTTAGTCATTCGTCTCTGTGATTAAATATTCCATTCGATGTGTTACAGAAAACAGTGGCGCGAAGGTTATGAACTCATTGGATGAAGCACATTAACATAACAATATGGGGTCCGCGATGCGCCGTCAATCTTTTTTTTTTTTTGCTTTTTTTTCCACTAACAACCACAGTTAGTGGTTAAACCACCTGCTGCCCCCTCCATTAATATAATGTAACCCACTACAGCGTGGCTTGGCGTCCTGCTGAAAGTGACTTACGGCTTAAGAGGGCAGATCTCATAATCGAATTAAAGCTGAATCGCCTGTTTTCAACCTTTTCTTAAATCAGCCACTGCCAAATTAAAACAGACCCTACTTAGGGGCTCCCTATCACTAATGCCTGATCAGATAATTAAGACGCACTGGTGGGTGATTCATCTCTTGATAAAAAATACAGATTTATCAGGTTTTTGAATCCAGGTGGGAGAGGTCCCCTTTAATATTTTTCGCATTGCAAAAACCGGATAATTATACTGACATTTCATCGATTTACTATGCATTTCTGCAGACTTCTGCAACTACTCAGAGACCGCCGGGCTTGACGACCCCCGGTTGAAACCGCGGTCTAGATAATTATGATTGCGCGTCGTGTACGTCACCTGGTAGGAAACCGGCTGCTTAAAACAGTCGTAATGATAATGAGCAGGATACCTTTGAAGGACCGCAAGGCTTGTTAACCACAGGTTCAAAGAAGACCGCTAATAGCAAGCGCCTCACAAAGTCCGTGCATGGGTCCCTCTGAGGGCATTTCTTGCTTTAAAAGGTATATATTCATATTTTTTTCTTAACATTTTAAAATCGCTAAAACTACTGTTTGTCAATTTTATAATGAATGAGTTCAATACCGAGCACAAAACGCCTACTGATTTTGTGTTATCTAAGGATAATTTAAAATACAGTATATTTACCTCAGTGACCTTATAGTAGATGATGGGTTTAATGATAAATGGATGGATGGATAGACGGTGTCTTTATCGAAAACTCGTACTGACGAGGATCAAAAAGGTCAACATAACAGTGCCTTCGTTGAGTACTTGTTATTTTAAATCAGATTACTTGTACAGTAAAAACAATTAATGACCTGTTTGTATGTTATAGAGCAGGAAAGCACCAGCTTGGGAAAATTAGATGCAGGTCGAGGGGTCGTTCCGCAAGCAAATGGTGGTCAGAGCACATCAATAAGAGCTCATATGGTGAACCGGCACAGATCTCATGGAGCCGTTCACTCACTGGTAATGTCTCAGTGCCGAACAACGTCAAAGGGTGCAGACGGGCCCTGGAAGGGCTGTGCTATTCTCAACAGCGAACATACAGTCTCCACCCCGGGTTAGCACTTAATCCCTCGATGGAAACATTTAAGTCCGGGCAGAGCAAGCTCTTGTCAGGAAAAGGAACTTCTTTCCGATCAAAAGTAACTGACAGTTGAAACGGTTTTGAACCCACACCAGCCTGGTTCGCCTATAACACCCGATGTCAAGGAAAGGGCTGTGAATCAAGGCCACCTGGTTTTATCTCCCAGCCCCGAAAAATCTCCTGTCCACGCCAGTCGTTCTCAAGCCACCACAGGTTCATCGGTGTCAGTTTAGCGAGGCGAGACCATTCAGTGTGAACCCCAAAAGTCCAAAACGGTGAAGCTAAACCGAATTTAGGAGACAGCAGTCTTGTTTTTCTTGTTATAAACTCTCCCTCTTCTGCCAGTGCCTTACATTGCAGTGAGGCCTACAGGCGACCCTGGGGGATCAAGAGCTAGTAAATACATATAAAATGCTTTGTTGCTTTTTCTCCAAGTAATTCTATTATGGCGATTCTTGGTATCGATCCCCAGCGAAATATCTCTCGCTCTCTCTGACGGAGTGGAGCTGTTTGTTGTTAACTGCCTGAGAGCTGTCTGCTGGGCAGGAACTCTTGGGGTCACTGCAGGGGTCTCACGTTCACTATCATCTTACAGTCGGTTACTGTAATTCCCCCCCCCACTGCCCCAGATCGCAGGCACTGTGAGCCCGGCCCTTAGACTCTCCTCAGCCTTCTCTGCCTGGATCGCGATGCCTCAGCAGGCCGTTAACTGCACAACATTCATCCTGACTTTGACACTCCTTCGGATGCAAGGTGGAATTGGAAATCCGATTCGAGAACGGAACAGGCAGCGGGGAGTATTTAGGGAGATACAGACGAGCAAAACTACTCTCGCGTTTCCGTGTCCGTTCATCAGAAGCCGGAGCACCGCTTCAGAAGGGAACTGAATGTGAGCCAAACTACGCCCTCAGAAAAAGGGTAAAAATGTGTACCTTTGCTTGTCACTCGGGCTGTATCCTTGTATTTGTACCTTTTAATGTACAGAAATGGACTCTGAGGGACATCCCAAAGGTACATACAGCATTAATGTACCATCAATTGTACAGAAATGTTCCTCAGAGTCAATTTCTGTACATTAAAAGGTACAATTACCTATAGCTAAGGGTACAATTGGCAGACCCAGGAAGGTACAGCCCCAGTGACAAGCAAAGGTACAAATTTGTACCCTTTTTTCTGAGAGTGTAGCAGCCCAGCTTCTGGCTGTTGTTCACATATGCATCCTTCTTGCATCCAAACGCAACTTCTTGTCTAGATTCTTCTCTTTGTCTCACTTTCTAGGCAGAATCGGTAACAGGAACGCAATCGTGTTATTTACTTCTGCCTCGGCTGATAATTGCCAGCTGTCCCTGAAAATGCTGGGTAACTGGATAATTAAAACTTGTTCCATCCACAGTTCAGCCCTCACGAGGGTCCGGTCTCTTAATGTGGCACCGTGAGCCGCCGTGTCAAAATGAAGCGGAGGAGGAAGCAAATAGACTCATTATCAGCGTTATATACCCAGTGCTGGCAAATTACTCCTTATTTTGTATTGTTTCATTTTTCTCAATGCGTTTTTTTTTTTTTTTTTGGTTTATTTAATTAATGAAGTTCCTTGGATGCCAGCAGTGCCCAGGGGAGTTAGTGAGATCAATAATTAAAACAATTACAAGCCCTTGCATATTCACTCTACGTGTGTCCTGATGGCTGCCTGTATTCAGCTGGAATCTGTTTGAAAACACTTTCTCCATGCTACTTGTGGCCCCACAGAGTTCCCCAGAGGATTCACCAGCAGGTCTGACATAACAGACACCCCCCCTCCCCAGTTCCAGTCCACCTACTCCTCACATACAGAAGCACTGCTTCGTGCTCAGGGCTCCGCTGAAAGTCAAAGGGATCCATCAGCAGGTACGAGAGAGCCTCCCTCCTTGGTTATCTCAGTCTCCATGGTTTCTGTGGCTTAAAAGGTGAACACGGGGCAGGAGGTAGCAGAGCTGTTAGGGCCGAGATGCCCAGTTCAGGTCCCTGGACGTAGACTGGTGGTGCTCTCCTAAGGTTGTGTCAAAGGCCACTGCCTAGCTTTTCAAAAAGAGTTATGGGGCATTCTTTGCTTCACCTAATGTTGCCCAATTCTCACCTGCAGGGCAAAGCTGTGATTGGTTGGGGCAGGAAGCAGAGGACACTGGGAAATGTCAGTTAAAGCCCAGCAATGCCCTTTAATGGCATAAATTCCCATCATTGGTCTGTTTTTATAACAGGAGGTGGGAAGATGGCACGGAGACATGGGGCCCGCATTCAAAAGACAACGCAAGGCACCGTGAATCAGAGGCACAACTGTGTTGTGGGTGGCTTCGATCTTGACAGACGACGTCCTGCGTGCACCAAGACGATGGCCAATGAAGAGCCTTGACGGGAAATGACTGCACACACCGGCCGCCGCCAGCTGTGACTCCAATCATCAGGCCCCGCCTCTGGCCCTCCCCGTGCTCAATAGCACCATATTACCGCCATGGAAATGGCCCCCATCCACTGCGGTACCAGATGTGGGGGTCAGCCTACCACTGGGATTTCCAAGAACACGGCAGGGCTGACCTGAGATAAGTAACCTTATTCTGTTTGGGTAAAAATGACACTTAAGTCGGAAAGTATCAGAACTAAAGGTTGTACTTTCTGTACGTAACTGATGTTCGATTAGTTAGGGCGCCTTTGATCTGGGAGCCGGACGACAGCCTCTCAAAATGCTAAATACGTTGGATGTACCTGTGACTGCTTTTGGTTCTGTGTTACAAGTGGCACATTTGAAATGCCATCACTTTTCAGTGCCCTTGTGCAGCTTTAAATAGACTGTACTTGGGGGGGGGGGGGGGGGGGGGGGGGGGGGGGGGGGGGGGGGGGGGGGGGG
>JAODLD010000101.1:5598490-5633801 GCA_026781065.1 Mormyrops boulengeri
AAGGCACACAATCACGCAAACGGTTATAGACAAAGAGCAATTTGGCAACACAAATGACTTATCTGCGCATTTTTGAACTGTGGGAGGGGCCAAAATATCTAGCAGTTGAGATTTTCCATTTATGTGTTAAGCAACGAGGGGATTGAGAGGTCAAACATTAATGACTGGAATTCAAGCTGAAAACGAACATTGAAGCAGCGGAACTGAGAGAATTGCTCGAATGCATTGCGTATATGAAATTGCCTTTGCTCTGGCGGACTAACCAGCTTTATAAAAAGGTTCTTATGTTCTTGCAAAAGTAGCCTCCTTCGTGGTCTGTGTATGGCACAGCTGCAAAGTTTGATCTGTTGTTTATATTTATATTTATTTATTTTATATCTTTTTCAGACTGAAATATATCTAATAGGAGTAATTCACTTCTGGGAGGGGAATGCTATATGTTGGGGCTGGGCAAGTAATCGAATTTTAATTTCAGTTACAGTTTTGGCTAACAATGATTATCAAAACAAAATAATTGAGATGAAACGATTATTGTGCCGCATTTCGTTTTGCAGTGATTCCCCTCTCTTGTCTTGTGTTATACATACAGCGTGCCCATAACCAGCCCCTTTTATTTGGTTTGTTTCTCAGCTGAATTATATTTAGAGTTCAAGGAAATCCACTGTTAAAAAATAAAAACATTTTTTAAAAAAGTTCAATAAGTGCATGATACCGAAATAGTCATGATTATGAGTTTTTGCCAAAATTGATATATACACATAGTACTGTGTTAAAGTCTTTGGTTTTCATGGTAGTGTTAAATTATTATATCTGTCAAAGTGTGTCAGGTTAGCCATTTCAAAACCTCTCCTAAACTCACCCCAATATTTGCAGTAACTGTCCAATATACCCATGTATTTTTGACTTGACCACTACCCCACCTTGCTTGGTTATTCAGTATCCTATTGAGCTATTTAACTAATCAAGATAATGAATTAATTGAGCTAGTGGAGTAATGTAACAAATTCAAAGAATGGCTGAGGTGTACCTACAGTAAGGAGCGGTTTGGGAAACAAAGGGCAGTTTATCTAGCTCTCCAACAAGATATCAGTAACTTTTATTATTCTTGATACAATCCAAGACAGGGTCAGAGATATCCAAAAGTCAAAAACGTGATCGAGACGAAGACAGAGCCAAATCCAAATGCAAGAATTGGTAATCACAGACGTAGGGTCAGTATACACGGGTAAATCAGAGCTGCGATTATACTGCCAGGAAAGCTCCTTGGTAAGGAGCAAGCTCACAGTTCCTTGTGGCAGAGAAACCTGACTAGTGAGTTTATATGCACATACTGGGCAAATAGTAACAGGTGATCGGTACTCCGGTGAAGCTGACCAGGGAACATTAACTGGGAATTGGGAAAAATTAGATTGGCTTCCAGATCCGGTTCCATGATTTGTTACAACATGCTGCTAAGTTTTCATTCTAGTTTTATTATTTAAAATAAAATAAAGGGTATGTTCATCCTGGCAGCTGGCAGTGTGAAAAGGCCAGTGCATGTCAGACTGACAAACAATAGATTCAGATCTGTGTTTGTCATTTTTGTGGGTGAGGAAGTTTTTGTATTGCTGCTATCGGAGAAACAAAACAGAATTTTTTTAGATGGGATATTGAGATGTGTGATCGGCACAAGGCCGGAAGGCAGAATTAAAATCTTGGCGCAATCAGAATTCCTTTGATATGTTTTTTAGCTTCAGATAACCTTCCTTGTGCTTTTCAGAGGTGATAAATCATTTGAAATGTCCGAAACACAAACAGATAAAATGGATAAGACTGTGCTTTTGTTTTTAACAATCTATTTGCATAGTTTGTTTTCACTTGACATCCATTTTGGCTGTGTCTGGTGTCGTTCGATGTCTGTCACGCTGGGGTCTCCTCTGTCAAAATGGCTGTAGTGGGGGCGCAGCGGGAAAAATAATCAAGGCTATTATTGCCAATAAAGATGCATTTCAAGTCTGGTAATAATACTCAGATCAGTAGCGGTAGTTCTTGCTTTCTGAGCCCATGATTTATGAGAATATATCTTTACGAGAATTTTCTGTGATAAAAATTTTAATTTCATTTTTCATATATATATTTTGCACGTAACACATTGTTACAGTTACAGTTTTTAGCAAAGGCGTGTTTTTTCTTTTCCTCCAAGGATTTTTTTGTTTAAATGTGTATATATTTTTGATAAAATTTTTATTCTAATAATACGTTCTAATACATTTGGATTTCCTTTGTTTACTGGGCAAAAATGTATGAAAAAAATCTTTTGGCTGTAACCAAAGTCATAATTTTTATACCATTTATATGGAACGATACCTCCTGCTTTAGGAGTTCTCAATTAACGCGCGATAATTTGGGATGATTTAGCTCGTAAAGTCGAGAACTATTTGCACTCGGCCCAGACCTGATTCAGCAGCAGTAAGAAAAGTGTATATCTGTGGTTCCAAGAGACTGGGAGTCAGACTGATTATGTCCAAACAAGATCATGGCTTTGGGTGCATTTCAGTCCACGAGCTTGCCAGGACTCCAGTGTAGAAAGGGACTAGTCAGCTGACTTGGCCAAGCGCTGCAGAATCGGCTTGTGTGACGTGTTCCCATAGAAACGTGAGAGGCGTGGAAGTCTTGTGTAAACCGAGTGGGCATGGTTGACTTAAGCAAGCAGGAAATCTCCGCACCCCACAGCCACTGGGCTATTCGATCAAGAGACATGGGTGAGGATAGGCAAGGGTAAGCTGTATACCGGGAAAGTCTCAGGCCGTGGGAGACAGAGAGTTGGGGAGATATGGCTGCCTCAGTTTTCTCAGTGTTTTTATTTTAGTGCAGTATGATATTAGAGCTCATTGTGACCAGGAAGTAATATGAGAACCAAAGAGAGACAGTATTGTGGCAATAGTATTACAACATAATTAGAATAAGTAAATCGGCTCCTTATTTAGAGGTAAGAGTGTCTGTGGTGGATTTTAAAAGCGTTAGTAGGAGTTTGTCACCGAAGCACAGCATGTTCTACTACAGGAATCCAGATTATACAAAATCATGGCTTTAACAATGACCTTGGGCCTAGCAAGGAGCGATTTGTATAGCCTGTTAAAATGGGTGCAGATAAGCCCTTCAGTACACTCACAACCATTCAAGGGGAAGTACCATCAGATTATGCTGGAATTAGCTGAGTTGGCTGCATAATTCACTTCCCTTTACTACCACACAAGGATATTAGTATTCAGAGCCAGGGGTCACATGATCAGCCTGAACTTATTATTAGGAAGTTGTACACAACAGGGGAAATTGTGATTTTAGAGCATTTTTTGTATATTTTCATTTATGTAAACAATGTAAATGAAGTGATAAGTCAGCTACTTTGTCTGCGGTTTTATATGCACAGTAAATGGCTTCTTCCATCTCTTCGTATCATATTGGTGGTGAAAAATGATATCATTGAATGAAGAAAAAAACTTGAAATGAAGTCCCTAGATGTTCTCTCTCTCTCTCCCTCTCCCTCTCTCTCTCTCTCTCACACACACACACTCACACACAAACACACACACACATCTTTGTGTTCATATGTTTGTGGGGATCGTCCATTCATTTCTTTGGGCATAACCCTAATCCCACTATGGCAACCTTAATTCCTACCTAACCATAAGACTGCATCACCTGCCTACTGTATTCTGTATCAGATAATTATATTAACCACTCAAACAGTATTTCCGTTTGACAGCATGGAATATTATATAGATCTGTAGAGAATGTAACCCTTGGTACAATACTGAGAAGATGTAACCTGCAGAAGACAATGTACCCTTGTAACCTTTGGAGCATGCATGCCAGTTACTGATGCGCGATGTTACTGTATAAGTATGTATTTGCACCTCAATGAGCTTATCATGCCCCATTTAGCTCCGCAGCTTATCACCATGTTGAAGGTAACAAAAAATCATTAACTCTGTAGCTAAGTAGTGCGTAGCTAACAGAAACTGCTAAAGCTCATTACCGCAGACACCTGGGATCTGAGCTCATTCCTTAGCACCAGTGTCCTCGAACGAATCACCCTGGTTCTGGGCTTATTGCCATAACCAACTGGGGGGTAAGTACGTTAGCCACTGAAACTAGTTGTGAAATGTGTGTATTTTAAAAATTGGAGAGTAGCAGAGATTTATGCTGGGGGGGTAAATGTGAAGCACTGTGATGTTCTGGCAGAAAATGTTTTTCCGTGTGCACGTGAAGAAATTTTAGTTGAAAAAAAGTGAAGCACAAGGGTGGGGCGATCCGACACTAATTCTGTGAGATGTGGTCTGATATAGCGGTACGTAGGATCAGAGAAATTGGGTGATGAGATTGAATGAAGCACTTTGGATGGTAGGACAACAACAGGGGCGGAGAACACTCAGACCCCTGAGGAGGAACAAACTGCTGGCAAATGGTTAATGCGTGATAAATAACTATAAAGAGATAAGAAAAATGTATAAGAATCAGTGTAAATCACACTGCTGCAGAGTGTCCACCTTGGCTGTAACCAACAAATACTGAATCTGAATATCTACACAAGTGGCTACTGATTGGCAGGGAAGGACAAACCACAACAACAGCACTCCTGAGCTCCTTGGTGTATCCAAGAGAGTCGACCAAGTCCTTCCCATAAGAGCCCAGTTATGATGGGAAGATTAATCTCTAATCAACCAGTATTGACTGAGTAAATATTTTCCAAATTTATCTTTAAAAAATCTTTGCTTAGGTATGATTTGCATATCGCTGTACCTGTGGGATAATATGCAAAAAAAAGAAAAATCACATTAATCCCAAAGAAAATAGTAATTGACTAGATTACTTATGCATAAGTGGCACTTTTCCCATGCCACTGCAATTTCCGGTTAAGCAGACAGTGAGAAATGCACTGGATCACGTCGAAGGCCGAGCAGTAAAGATGCAAGCAGCAAGGTGCAGTTTGGCTGTTGTCACAGACTGAGCAAAGCATAGCTGACAAGCCGGGGCAAGTCTGGTGGGCGCGGATCTTCCAGCAAAACCTACAAGAGATTTCTCAGGCTCTCCCAGCTATCTGAGCAGCTGAATAAATTCCTTTGATTTATCCGTTTGCTGTTTTACATTTACAGTTTGTTCATCCCTTTGTTTTCAGCTCAGCTCGGCTTTTGACACACTTTCATCATGGTACATCTCAAAAATATTAACATATTTACGTATACTGTATATACACACACAACATAGTGATATGAAACTTTGCAACATAATTATGAATAATAATAATAGATGCTTTATTGATATCCGTGGGGAAATTGTCTTCATGCCTCCCTCAACTTGCTCTTTGTAGAGTAAGCTCTCCGCGAAGGGCTGCTACCTGTAGCGGCGCCCAGGGAGCTGGGGGTTGAGGGCCTCGCTCAAGGGCTCGCAGACATGCTGAGGCTGGGTTTGAGCTGGCGACCTTCTGATTACGGGCACACAGGCTTAGCCCACTGATTTATGTAAACTAATTAGCCATTCTGTATCGCTTTCAAGTTATTCAGAATTCACATTATACTTTGCAGCCCTTAGAATATTACTAGAAAATACTGCAGCTGTTTTGTAGTGAGATAATGATCATTGATATGACTGATATTTTAAAGAGATCGCTGTCAAATCACTTGTGTCGTGTTCCAAATGATATGAAAGGGACCTTTCTAGTAAGAATGTGCAGATTGATACTGAAATATTGATTCTTTCGATCTGAATGTGAAGGGAAGAAAGGGGAAAACATTCAGGGACCCACACACTACAGACAGTGCTTGAAGTAGGGAACAACAGGTGCCGGTAATCCCCTTATTATTCAGTACCAGGTGCCAGTATTGCCCTGTTATTTAGTACCAGGTGCCAGTACTCCCCTTGTTATTCAGTACCAGGTGCCAGTACTTGTCTTGTTATTCAGTACCAGGTGGCAACACTCCCCTTGTTATTCAGTACCAGGTGGCAACACTCCCCTTGTTATTCGGTACCGGGTGCCAATACTCCCCTTGTTATTCAGTTCCAGGTGCCAGTACTTGTCTTGTTATTCAGTACCAGGTGGCAACACTCCCCTTGTTATTCAGTACCAGGTGGCAACACTCCCCTTGTTATTCAGTACCAGGTGCCAGTACTTGCCTTGTTATTCAGTACCAGGTGCCAGTACTTGCCTTGTTATTCAGTACCAGGTGCCAGTAGTCCCTTTGTTGTTCAAAAAACAGATATTGAGAGCTTCTGGTTCTCTGACGAGAAAACAAGGATGGACTAAAATGGATCAAAAATAAAATCAGTCGCAAGTTTGCAAGTGAACATGCAAGACTCCCTCTTTGGATAATAAATCACAGGGTTACAAATGGAAATTGGCAAGATTCCCATACGCTTGCTCTGTAAATGGCTCAGTTATTTATTCACTTGTGGAACACTGAAAGAAACAACAAGAAAGACAAATTTCAACTGTATTGTGATGGCATTGTATTGTGAATAATAATATCTCTTCATGAGTCGCGTAGGAGTTGTTTTGTTTAGAGAAAGTGCGGTGAAAGCGGGTCGATTTGTTATTTTGGTTTCTTTTAACGCCACTAACATGTTTGAGGAAAGACAGATGATTAAATTCAGCCATCGCTTCAGCATCAGGTATTCCTTAAATAACCCAGCACGGGTGTCAAGTCCCCTGCCTGTTACGGTTCCCATTTCTGTTTGATCATTTCCATGTAAGGCCCAGTGAAAGTTCATAGAAAAAGGCCCATTTTATGGAAAGTTCTATTGTAATACATCATGCTACCGGATTTACCCAGTGACCCACCCAGTATGTAAAGGGTGGAGGAATGTTTAATCTCAAGGAACCGGTCGCAAACTTAGACTTTCCTTTTCGACTTTGTGAATATAAACCCCCCTGGATCGTGGTATTCACTGCATTCACTGTTTTATTTGTATGTGTTTTTATTTGCAGATATTGAACTTCACTGCTTTCTGTCGCCAAAAATCAGACCTTCCCCAACGTGTTTGATCGGTGCTGATTTATCTGATGATTCTCCATTATTCCGCTGCTTAATTGCCAATGACCATATGCATCATTCATGTAATTGGGGCCACACTTGATGTGTTATTCCTTGTGGCTGTTTACAATAATATAAAAAGTGGGGTGCATGCATATTTTACCATATCAATGTATGAAACCACTGGACAGTGAAATATCAATTGTAACTTGTTCCAGTCATCTGTTTTTTTAATATACAAATTCCTCTTGGCGATATTTCAAAAATATATGATGCACTTATAAAGCAATTTTAGACAGTTGTTAATAGCAAAAAGCAATAAATGCAAAATAGCATGTAAATAAAATATGCATAAAACTTTGTCTGACCTTTTAAATGTATTCACATCAATAACTAACTAGAACTATGGTTTAAAACACTGCTTCCAGAGGTTGATGTGCGCTGTGAAAACAGAAGTAAATTTATGTGTTTTTCAAATACATTATATTGTTATGTTACATGTCTAATCTGTGGAGTTGGGCATGTGGAATTTACAGTGAGTGATGGTCCTACTGTGCTGTTACGATATTTACTTAATTTGCATGATATATGTCTTTATCGAAAGCAACTTTACACTTTAATTACACTTTAGCTTAGAGTTTGGTTTACATCTGTACAGGCCAGTGCCATTCAGTTATTGCTACAATAAATTGAATTAAATCATATTCCTCTAACTTGAGTTTTATTCCTAGAGCATTCAAGACCTTTGCCAACCCCAGGCCACATTTAAAAAGAAAAATTAAGTAATATTTAATTTAGCTATCTTTTATTTGAATGCTTTTGAAAGCAGCTGGTTATGTAGGGTGTTGATGCAATTGTGTGAATAGCTACAGTAGGATGTATAACTTAATTTAAGCTTGGTAGGGTGTTTTAGATAGCAACAACTTTGCAAAGTAGTAAAATGATGGATGCATTGTAGTCTTTCATGTGTTCAGGTTCACGCTCTCGATATCCTTGTTGTGCCGCTTGTCCTCTGTCCCACCTTCTCCGCTACTCTTCACCGTGCTTGTCATTCTCTCCTCCCGTTTCCTCCCGCACCTCCCCGCCCCCTCCTTGTCCGACCAATCAGATCCGGAATGGGCCTCCTGCTCCTTGGGACTTTTCATCTGTCTTGGATGCTCCGGGATTCACCGCAACCTTCCCGAGATAGGCAAGGTCAAGTCCATCACGCTGTCCCGCTGGGAGGACTCTGAATTACAGGTAACTGGCTGCAGCCCAGACTCCAGCCAAACCACAGAACTTCTGCAGCAATAATCCAACTTAGAATCCATAAGAAATTTCCAATCAATTTATTCTTGGAAAGAACAGAAAACGTTTTCTTGATGTTTTAAATGTTACGTATTCCTAACCCCAGCTCCCCATATTAGTCGATGCCTATTTTTTAGCGGTAGACCACACAAAGTGAAGTGTGTGTTCAGGACACTGGTGTTCTCCAGTTTCTTATTTCAGGTAGCATGTCTGAGATGCTGGTTTCCAGTCACTGGTTTAACCTGTATTTTGTACAAGTATTTGGAATCATCATGAGTCCTAAGGATAATCCAGTGATGACAGGTTTGGTAAGGTTTGTCATTACCCTGGGTTCATTTCCATCAGGTACTAACATGCAACCATGTTTGTTTTTGCAGTTTATGGCTGAACGTGGGAATAAAGCCATGAAGGCCCAGTACGAGGCGGTGGTTCCTGTCTACTACTATAAACCGACACACAAGGACTGCCAGTGAGTGGACCTGAAATGCGGCTTCTGTCTGTAGCTCTGATTTGCTTTGTCTGTTTCGTCAGTAAAGTTCAAACCTCAGAATCCATCTAGCAGGTGACAGGTACCAGGGCATTTGCTTGAAAAACTTCTCCAAAAGCTTCTCGGTTCTGGTCCCAGGATGAATACCTGCATCGGACCGTAGAGCAAAGCGGAGATGCACCGATTGCAATTTTCTTGCCCGATTCCGATTTGCAATTTTTTTGCTATGTGACCCACTGATACTGATTTTTGCCTGTTCCTGATTTTTTTTCTAAGAACTATAATTGACAGCATATACAGACAAAAATCTGATTTTCTTCAATGCTAAATTTTGTTTTCACAATAAAAGAAATTGTTAAACTTTAGGCTGCACTAACCTACAGGATCTTCTCTCGCTTAAACAAGTCTGAAAATAAAGTGCTCTGTGACGGGAAAGAGGTACAAATTACAATTACCTGAAAATGAGTAGCTGTATAACCAGCTTTATCTGACATATTTTACTTTACCAAACAAGAGCAGTTGCAACAGATTTAAACAACTAAACAAATGTCAGTGACATTTTCCAGTATGTTTAAATTCACCAGATAACACGACATCGGCCTTTTTCTTTTTTACTCGTCTTAAAATAAAAAAAAAAACTCCATAGCTTACAAACCTCTAAATAAATCCGAAGTGTACTTCAGTCTTCCAAATAATAATAGGGTTAGGGTAATATTATTAATACCAATATCTCATGTTATGTAATTCTTACATCGCTAGTAAGCTATATTAAGACAGGCTTTTTCATACCCTCATATTGCATGGACATTATTGCGCAGGGGGTTCGAGTTTCGCTAAATCATTTTTACTCTGTAATAGGAAAAAACCTTAGCTAGCTTTGCAATTTTAATGGTTATTCCTCTTCAAGATTATCTAATATATGTTTAATAATCAGTTTAACGCTTGCCTCCGATGTTTCACCATGTTTTCGTGGTGGTTCCCCCACGGTTTGTTTTGGCTTTACATGTATCACAAATTGCCTTCACTCACAGCGAAGAAGTTCCACGCTAACGACAAGTTAGCATGTGGCTATGAGTGTACAGGCGGCTGTGAGGCTATTGCCGATCGATCGGTGCATCTCTAGAGCAAAGTATTCAAACCAAACTAACTAGCTTTTTAGGCAGAGAATATAGTTTGAGGAATTCTCGTCCGAAATTTAAGTAATTATTTGCAGTTTATTTCCAGTCTCCATCTGCTTGTGTTGAGTTTTGTGGCAACGAGGGCAGATTTGTGAATATTTCTTTAGGGTTTGTCCACAGACCACTTTGTATATCTACCTCTGTGGTTCTACTCGCAGTGTATGTGCGTGTGTTTCTGTCCACACCAATCTGGCACTCGACTCCGCACAGTCGCGTTTTTCCTGCCGCAGTCTGTAATTCCCGTCGAGCCCATCTGAACCACCGGCTCTGTCCATGGCAGAAGGAGATGATTGGCCCACTTGACCTTCGGCAAACTGATCCTCTGTGGGGATGGAGGAGAGGAACATTTTAAATGCCAGCAACTGAGCTGTACTTAGCGGTCATCGACGGGACGATCCAGCTCACCTTTTCATGCCTTTCCTGGCCCCACTTGAGTTTGTCTGGAGATGGACTCGAAATGTCAGCCTACATTAGCAGCTCCGTTTTCGCATGGGTCCCAGAGCGCACCGCCTGGTCCCAGTACCGAGTTTGTACACCCTGCAGTTACGCTCGGAGCAGCTCTAGTTCCGTTGTTGGAAGCTATATTTTGCAGTATAGAACTTAATATGTGCTGATGCTCTTAGTTTTTGGTTTCGGAGTTTTGTGGGGGTGACCCCGGGGTCTGGCGGGCGGTTTGCCAGTCGGCAGGATGCCCGAGAGACAGAAATGCATTTTTTTGCACAGGGTGCTGAGAGAGCAGTGGATCAGAGCCAAGTACGAGAGGAAGGAGTTCAGCATGGCAGGAAGGAAGCTTCCCTACGAACAGGGTGAGTATTGGCTCACTGGGAGGCCGTGAAGTGCTCGACCCTGGGCTGCCAGGTCAAATCTCAGAGGCGAACGGCTGAGAAGCGCAATTAATTTGTGTAATGAAACCGTCTGCTCTTATCAACGTTAGAGAGTCATAAATGGAGATCTCCCAGGATGCAGAGCTTGATGCTGAAGTTGATGTGCCGCTGCAGGGATGAGAGAAGGCATGCTGATGAAGAGAGGGCGGGACAACGGGCAGTTCTTCAGCCGGAGATTCGTCCTCCTGGAGAGGGAGGGGACCCTGAAGTATTACGCCAAGCAGGACGTAAGTCTGTCACACCCATGAGACTGGAGATGTTCAGTCAATAATGCACACTTACACAGGGGTCCTCATGTAAGGAGCTGATTGGCTGAGAGATCTGATTGGTCGGGCCCTCCGTATCCAACTTCTCAAGCTGGGGCCCTCTTAGTTCAAGTCAGGAGGGTCGAGCATGCCCGTTTAATGCTGAGAAAGGCCCCAAATTAGCATCTGGGAATTTCAGAATCCTCTCATGCCATCTGATTGAGGCTGACTTGCCAGCATATTCTACTTTTGGGCCCCTTCTGATTCGTTTTCCCCCGAACACATTTACTGTACAAAAGGCCTTCGCCCATGTTCAGTGTCTCCGAATAGTCGACTGGTGGATGATTCTGGGCTGGTTGCTACATACGTTCCCCAGCCCAGCATGACACAGCTTGTTTAAATCCTCATGTTAACTAGCGGCAATAAATGCTGTTAATCTGCTGTTGATTTTCATGTAAATCCTGAATCCCTCTTGAAACATGATGCAGAAGCTGGATCATTGAGTAAATCCTGATTATGTAGGGAGCACATTTCCCCCTTATTTCCACCTGAGCTCTGCTGTTGTAGTACTTCAGAAAACCACCACTTGTTTATTCAGGTATACCTCCTGGGATTTTACGTTGAAGATATTACTGGGGATGTGGCCAGTTAATGTGGTGTTGACTGTAAAAGTTTTTGATGGGGGGTGGCGGGGTTATGGGTAAGCGGACGATCCTTAGCCACGCCCCTAACTGAGATCGCATTGGTTTTGGATGAAAAAATAAAATTGGCCTCTGCCAGGTATCGTAACAGTGCTACATACTAATACGTAGTTAGAGTTACATGTTGCCTAAAGTTATGTACTGTACGTACTGTACATGGGGTGAACAACACCGCTGTTTTTGTGTGGGAGACGGAGATGGAAATGACATGAATATAAACAAAATGATGGCACGTGTGTGTGTGTGTGTGTGTGGAGGGAGAGAGAGAGAGATAGAGACAGAGAGAGAGAGACAGAGAGAGAGAGACTTTTGACTTTTCACCAGCCTTTAATAATCCAGTCAACAACAGAAAGAAACCCTGCCTCAAATAGCAATATGGGTAATTGTGACAAAACAAAAGAAAGGAAACAAACAACCTAATACCCAAAAAAACTAAATCCAAAACAACAAAAAAATACAAGAAAACAAAAACACAAAAAAACACAATAAGAGACAAAAATCAAACTACAGAAAGACAATGCGTCAAACACTATGAACAGCACTAAAACTTCAAGATTAACTCCCCCTCGTGGGTCAAGTCACATAAAACCCCAGCATGGCCCCACACCTCAGAAAATGTTGCAAGGTTGTGAGTCACCCTGAAAAAAGCATGGTCAATTTTAATGCGGGCTGCCACCAAACCCTTCATCATGAGGGTAGGATTCGTCGATCCTGAGAGAGAGAGAGAGAGAGAGAGAGAGAGAGAGACAGAGACAAAGAGACAGAGACAAAGAGACAGAGACAGAGAGACAGAGACAAAGAGAGAGACAGAGACAAAGAGACAGAGACAGAGAGACAGAGACAAAGAGACAGAGACAGAGACAAAGAGAGAGACAGAGACAGAGAGACAGAGACAGAGAGACAGAGACAAAGAGACAGAGAGACAGAGACAGAGAGACAGAGACAAAGAGAGACAGAGAGACCGAGAGACAGAGACAGAGACAAAGAGAGAGACAGAGACAAAGAGAGAGACAGAGACAAAGAGAGAGACAGAGAGAGAGACAGAGACAGAGAGAGAGACAGAGACAAAGAGAGAGACAGAGAGAGAGACAGAGAGAGAGACAGAGACAAAGAGAGAGACAGAGAGAGAGACAGAGACAGAGAGAGAGACAGAGACAAAAAGAGAGACAGAGAGAGAGACCGAGAGACAGAGACAAAGAGAGAGACAGAGACACAGAGAGAGACAGAGAGAAATTTCTTGGGACATTTTTGCTCTTTGCCCCCGCTGATTCCTGAATCTTGCTTACTGTCTGAAAACACAGGACCATAGGAATACCATACGACATGAAATGTACTGAAATATATTAGTCTCTGCTCTCTACTGAGGTGAGTCTCTAGACTGTTTTGTGTGACAGATTTTTTTGCATATATTTTTTT
The DNA here is from genome assembly GCA_026781065.1 of Mormyrops boulengeri. Lineage (NCBI taxonomy): Eukaryota > Metazoa > Chordata > Actinopteri > Osteoglossiformes > Mormyridae > Mormyrops > Mormyrops boulengeri. Next base: position 5,611,699 of record JAODLD010000101.1, read on the forward strand.
CTCCAAGGTGCTTTGGCTTGTCGTATTGATTAAATCGTATTGTGGCCTTAACAACTGAGAAATCAATTAGAATCGATGAATTGCTGAATTCACCACTTTATACCAGCACACCAGTGGGTTGTGGGAGGAAAGTAGAGGGATTCCTCCTGAACACGGAGAGGCCCTGTAAATGGTGTGTGACTCACACAAAAGGTTAGACCTCTGTGTCTGTGACTGTAAGGTCATCGATTCAAACACCATCCTCGGCAGAATATTCACTTGTCCGTTGGGCCCTTGTGCAAGGCCCTAAACCCCCCCAAAATGCTCCAGGTGTGCCAGATAAGTCACTGAGCCCAGACTCCAAACTTCACTCTTAACTATATAATACGTGTGTGTATGTCTCAAAGGAGAGCATGATGGGATGTGTGCGAAGAAGAATTCCATCTTGTTTTGGGAAAAGCATCTCCCTCTCCTACAGGAGGAATATCTCTATCCAGCAGCTCCTCTGTAGCACCTATCTCCAAGGACTTAGTTGTTCCACAGCTTATACAGTGATGCTCATTGACCTTTGAACCTGACTGTCTTCCCTGAGCCAGGCCAAGATGCCCAAAGCAGTGATCAAAGTTGACACCATCAATGCCACCTTCCAGCCTGGTAAGATCGGCAACCCCAACGGCCTCCAGATCACCTACCTGAAGGAGAACACCACTCGCAACATCTTCCTCTACCACGAGAGCAGCAAGGTGGGCAGGTCCTGGGGGCAGGGACCAATGGTAGGCCAGAGATTCATCCACTGCTCTGGATCAGAGCTAAACTTTTATTCTTTCTGTATTCTACAGGAGATTGTAGACTGGTTCAACTCCATCCGGTATGTTCAGTTCCATTACCTGAAAGTGGCGTTCCCAGGAGCCTCTGACACTGAGGTACTCGCCGTACAGGAACAGAACACCATTTTCTTCTGGTAACATCCAGAGGTCGGTAATTCAGGTACAGAGAGTAGAGGTTTAAACCAAACCAAGATTTAGTTTCAACTAACCAGTTGAAGTCACAATCACAGAGTACACAACTGGCTGGTTAAAACTAAATCTTGGTCTGCATTTGTACTTTCTGAACCTGCACTACCCACCTCTGGTTACACCTAATTACAGTATATCTTCCTCCATGCTTGTCCCACACCCCCTGCTCCTTGTCCCCTCATTCCTGCCATCGTGTCCATACTAGCATTAGCTTGCCACCTCATTAAAATGGATCAATCCCCTGTGTCTCACTCTCAGCTGAAGCCAAGACTGACGAGGAACTTTCTCAAGGAAGGATACATGGAGAAGACAGGCCCGAGGGTGAGGTGCTTCTCTTGTTTCATCTCCTTTAACCATTTGGCTGGCTCTTATACCCAGCGTGGTCCCTGTGGCACTCGGGGTCCCGTTCCGTCTTGCCGCTGTCATGATGCCCCGAGGCAAAGTGAAATCCTGCAGGTGGAAGCGAGTCCCTTTTAATTTCAATAAACAGGGATGTTTGAGAGCCAAAAGTAAATTGCTTCTGGGGGCAGAATTAATTTCACACAAAGAAAATGTTGACTCACCTCTTCACCTAGAAAAGAGCTGAGAAAAGGCCTGTGATGATGAAATGTGCTTTCTTAGTTCTGTGGCTGTCCGCCGGGTGCAGAAGTACCGTCTGCAGTGACAGAGAAAACTGCGCAGAGATTCACACTTAACCGATTTCCACAGTGCAAATGGCTGATAGGCGATAGATGCTATGTTAGGTTGTGTCCAGTGTATGCAGCTGCTTCACGCAAATGTTTGCTGATTTAAGGACCCGTCTAAGGTGAAACAAGCTGTCAGAATTTACAAGCTGTAGCCTGAGAACATATATTCATCTATCTTCCATACGGGGGGGGCACCTAATCCATGTCAGGGACACTATAAGCTACTTCCGGTCTTGCATACCACTCTAAAACCGAAAGGGTCCCATGCTCGGCTAAATTGTTTGGTTCGTCTTGTACTTTTAAAGGTTTGTTTCCTTGACTGAAAGACTTATCCAGCTGTTTCACATTAACATTAGTGACACATGCATGATTTTAGGAGACTGACCAATCAGTACACAGCCAGAACTCATTTGAAATGGTTGAGATGGCACATTACAAACCCTGTCATAGCTGACATGGATGAGGTGGTCACCCTACTACCATAACCACTTAACCAGTAGAGGGTGAGCCTCCCAGGGGACACAGACAGACAGATATACAGTTTATACATTAGACATGTTCGGATCATCGGCCTAGTATGAGTGAAGGACACATGCCGTGAAGCTGCCAGCTGCTCCTCCAGTCAAATCAGGAGAATCTGGTGTGAGCTCTCAGCTCTGAGCGAAGGACTGTGCAGCGGGGGGTCTCCAGATAAACGGCAATGGGAGTCCTGCTTGCGGCTGTGGATGGAGCATGTGGTTCATGATGGACTGGCCCCCCAACCAGTCCCCACTCTTCTAACCACCATCATGTCTTTCCCACAGCAAACGGAGGGCTTCAAGAGACGCTGGTTCACCCTGGACCACCGGCGCCTGATGTACTTCAAAGATCCCTTGGTAAGGAGGTCCACAGGTCCCACCCTGGGGGCTCCCGTTTCTGTTTCCGCCCCCAAAATTCACTCGCCGGCAGACACGATCCTGAATCACAGTCATGGTCATGAGCAAAACTTTTGCCGCATGTAATGCAATTTGCACACTGCGTAGATTCCTTGCAGGCTATTCAGCAACAACCTAACACTTACAGGATCAAACCCGATAATCCTTCCAACAAGTCTGGTTTCTAATTACCAACCTGGCCGCCACTGCATAAGCTTGGGCACCGCGTCTGTTTTAAAACACACATTGCGCGACAGCCGGGACAAAGACGCATTCTGCCGTACCCATATGACAGAGCGTGTCAAGAGTCTGGGAAAGGTATGCTGTCGTGCGAGATGAAGGCCGTGTCACAGAGTCTGTGTCACTCTGGTAGCCGCCGTGACCCAGGCTAATTGGGCACGACTGTAACACCCCGCCCCCCCATGCAGGAACAAAGGGGAAAACTCAGCATTTCCCGCATGACTAACCGAGCCAGTGAGTCAGCTTAGCTCTGCTCAGGACGTCAGCTGAATATCCGCCGGTCCTCTCGGTGAGACGAGACTCCGATGAGACATTCGCGTGACCCACAATTCCTTGCCTGGGCTTTGGTGAGGGGGGTGTCTTGTGGTGCCTGCCGGCCCTCTCCACTCATCTCTCTCCCGCACGACTCTCAGGATGCGTTTGCCAAGGGCGAGGTGTACCTGGGCCACCGTGACTTGGGCTACAGTGTCTGCACCGGCCTTCCCGCCAGCACCCACTCCAACGGCGCCTGGCAGCACGGCATCACCATCGTGACGCCGGACCGCAGCTTCCTGTTCACCTGCGAGTCTGAGTCGGAGCAGCAGGACTGGGTCTCCCACTTTAGCAGCGTCATCGGCACCTCCATGTCTCCCCAGGAGTATTCCAGTGAGTGTCCCATCTGCGCACATCTGTACATGGAACAGTAATTTCCAGAGGGTAGTTCAGGTCTAGAAAGTCAAAGTCCAGACCAAATTCCTTTAACCAACCAGTTGAGTACTCTGTGACTATGACTCTTTATACTCAACCGGTTGGTTGGATCAAAATCTTGGTCTGGACTTCTAGTTTCTGGACCTGAATTACCCACCTCTGGGCAGTTGGTGCAAAGGAATGCGGCCAAGGCTGCCTCCATACCAGTGTCCTCAGAGTGCCATATTTGGTGTTTTTCTTGTCCTCTCTAATGATTCTACTATGCTTGCCATTACAGTGGAGGCCCTCTGCAAGCAAAAACACTGACAGGGGCCGACGCCACCGCCAATCAAACAGTACAGCCAATCGGCACACAGCAGTGGGTTCCTCTGTTCTTCTTGGCACCACCCTCCCAGCTGCACCCTAATAGCAACCATCTTGCACCAGAGAGCTTCTGAGTAGCTGTGTGAACATGCCCTTGTTAACACTCCGACAAACTGAAGTCCCGAAAGACACTAGAGTTGCATTCAACCACCGCAATTGTTCACAGAAGTTCATATGAGAGTCATGTTCTGGTTTGCTTGCATGCAGTTGATTCAAAAACACAATGTTACAATATTACATGGAATTATATATATTCTTCTGTAACCACCTTTGAAGCTGGTAGCTCTAAATGATCTGTGATGATGTTTAAATTCTCTTGCTTCGTGGTGATCAAGCTCAATGGACCTCTTTATCTAGTTCTGGGTCCAGACCTTTGTGGCATAAGTGACAGTCTGACTCTGATGAAGTTGGCTGGTAACTCACTCATGCCCCTGAGAAGCCGGATCAGGTCAATTCCTTTGTCATAAGGACTCATCATGATGAATGATGCACAAACGGTGATAGATGGATAGATTTCTGCCTTCGTCACCTAAGTAGAACGCTCTACGGCAGTGTTCTCCAGTCTGGTCCTTGGGGACCCCCAGACGGTCCGTGTTTTTGCTTCCTGCCAGCTCCAGGTAGGACTGGAGACTCTGGGGGTCACCGAGGACTGGGAAATACTGCTCTAGAGACCCAGACTGAATAGTATTTCCACACTTTTTTTGTCCCCATGATTAATACTATAGATTTGTCAAGCCTTGTTGTTACTGCCCAAAACCATTTGTTCTTTTGAGTGACAGCCCAATCAGCCAATGGCACAATTTCACTAACCTATAAAGAGACACTACCTGTACATCATTTAAGGGTTTGGACGAGATGGACATGGCAGTATAGAGTATGGCCTTCTGTAAACGAATTTTTTTGTGTTGTGTTATGATTGTGAACCACAACTGTTGTGTTTTACGTGTAACAGTAATTGCTTATAATCCTCCCTGTTTTGTTGCAAGTTTTTTGAAAATATATTGAAAATTAAAACTTTTTTGTAGGGCAAATATTTGAAATGTTTGGTTTTTCAATGAGATTTAATCTGCTCAGTACAATCTGGCGAAAGAATCCTGCCTACCAGGGCCTTGCTGACACCTACTGGCAGAACAGTAGTATTACAGATTATTGATGTTGCGGATATAACGTTGGTTCATTTTAAAACCCAGGCCAGGTTCTATCCTGTTCCTTCACAACGCTACTGAGCCATAATAAATACAGCACGAATTTAATTTAAAATTATACAATAAATATGCACAATGAATTGTACTTTTGTGAGTTGGCTTTATACCCGTCCTTCTTCTATACCACTGTGCCATTTCAATGCATCTTAGGTTTCTGGCAAACCTGCAAGCAATGTTTTTTTACAAGCCAGCGGGTTAGTGTACAGTTTTTCTGTATTCACCCTGTGTCTAAGGGTGGGCGAGCTTCATTCCAACCCTGCCTCTACCCCGATACAAATATACAATGCTGGTTGTATCGCCGCCAACAATATAGTAACAAAAACCAACTGTGCTTTGAAATATATAAGGAAATAAGAATAAATAATCAGAAAGCACTACTAACACAAGCATGTACATTTTTATATTTAACTACATTTTATGTGCGTATATCAATATGTACATTTTTATTGACTGTGTTGTACTACGTGCCCTTTAAAAACTTTCACAGTTTGAGGCAGATGACATTCACGGTTTACACATCTGTAAAATGGGGGGATCTTGTGAGAGAGATGTCACAGCCCCAGGAAACAGTCTGTGTGCCCCCCTCTCCTGTGGGGGTGCTGTCGGTGGGGGTCTGTACTGGAATCAGAGAATGCCTTTTGTGGTCTCAGGTTTATATAACCTGTCCGTGACTAAAAGCTGATCAGTTATTCTTCTTAAATATGTTGTACTCATCGTTAATCAGGAAAGATGAATACAACTGACTACAGGAATGTGTTACTATATTTTAACTGAATCATCCTCTCGCCTGTATGAGATCTGCCACATGCAGGTTGTCCTCTGTATATTTTTATACTATTTTTGCAGACTTTAGGGAGCTACACTTTGCTGAAACTGACACTCCCTGCCAGTGTTGTTAATAATAAAAGCAAGCAGATATGTGACTCAGTGTCTGTGTTTCGAACCTCTTACCCTCTCATTCTCTGTTTCTGTTCCCCAAGCATAACAGTTGCCATTAGACAGCTGGCCTGTGAAGGATCATGTCATGTGACTGCTCCGATACAGCTGGGCTTGGATGGTCCTTTTGCCCGGCTTGCCCTGCAGCTCCGCCCCAGCTCCTATCTAGCCCCAGCCGTTTGCATAAAGCCCCTCCCAGATTTGTACTCCGGCCTAGATGGCAAGTGTGAGCTAAGTGCAGGTCATTGGTACAAGACACTGTAACCTGACCACAATTTCTCTCCGGTTCCTCTTAGAATAAGAGCTTTCCTCCTCCAGTAGGCGGAAGAACATAAGTCGCTGCGTGTCTGAGCTTGTGGGCTTGCGTGTTTGCATGTGCTTGCGCGTGTGCGTGTGGTAAACGCAGTCTCACGGACGTCAGGCTTTGAAGAACGTGAGGCGGAGAGCGGGTGTGTGCAGGGGGTGTGCAAACACCTCAGCTGTCCAAAGGTGTGGCAGGCAACTGAGGCTAATAACCCATAAATCCCGCATGTCAAGGGGGGTTTGCACCTATGTGATGGGGACTGGGGGGAGCAGACGTGCTGGGTTGCGGTGCTGTGGATGGGATACTACAGTGTTTCGTCTCCCGGAGCTCACATGCTCGGGGACGTGGGACCACTACAGGTGGAGAGGATCGACGTGATGGAGACAGACAGTCGTGCGTATGTGTTGTGATGGGGCAGCCGCTACCTCACACGCTGGAGACATAAATCTCCTAGGGCTGATCAAGACAACGAGCCAAAGAAGCGATGGGCTTTCGGGGGTTGCTTTCGCACACCTCTGGGCATTTGAATTGCCAGACGCTGCTCTGTGCCGGTCCGGACATCCCTTCTTCCTCATCATAGGCCAGGAGGCGCCTGCGTTTTCAAGTCGGATGACTGGGAGCCTGGATTCAGAGTTCTGAAACCGCACCGCAGGTTGGACGAGCGGAAGAATCTTCCTTGTGAGGAGGGCATCTCAGAGGGTATTTCATAACGCTGGGGCCAAATCAGGGCGCCAACACCTAAGCTTATTGCTTGCTCTTGATTAGATGGTTTTATCAGTTCATTTGCATGGATATTTCAAAGCTGATCCCAAAGCCGCAGGTGAAGGAACACAATAAGCTCTTGAAATAGCGCCGTAAAAATGACGGCCACCATGAACCAGACATCTAATGCCTCATCTGTGCAGGCGGGCCAGGCCCCTGGAAGCAGTCTGTGGCTGACCTCACTGCTGGGTGCCGCCCTGCTGGTCATGTGCGTGCTGGGCATAGCAGGGAACGTGTACACGCTGGCGGTGACGCGCTCAGCGGCTGTGCGCCGCGCCGGTTCCATGTACGTGTACATCCTGAACTTGGCATTGGCCGACCTGCTGTACCTGTCCACCATCCCCTTCGTGGTGGCCACCTACTTTGCCCACGACTGGCTGTTTGGTGAGGCAGGCTGCCGTGTGCTGCTCAGCCTCGACCTGCTGACTATGCACGCCAGCGTCTTGGTGCTCGCTGCCATGAGCCTGGAGCGCTACCGCGCCGTCGCCCGTCCCTTCAGCGCCCACCGCTCCTCCACCCGGTACCGCAGGCTGGTGGCTCTGGCCATCTGGTCCGCCTCCTTCTTCCTGACGCTCCCCATGATGGTCATGATCCGGCTCCGTGACGGCAAACCCGGCCCGACCGGCCAGACCAAGCGCATCTGCTTCCCCACCTGGACTCCTGATGCCTTCAAGGCTTACCTGCTTGTCCTCTTCTTCACCAGCGTCCTCGGACCGGGCCTGCTCATCGTTGGCCTTTACGCCGGCCTGGCCACACGGTACATAGCAGCCAATTCGAATTCGGTGGCTGGCAGCCACTCGGCGCGGAGTCGAGGGCTAAAACAGAAGGTGGTCTCCATGATCTTCTGCATCATCCTGGCCTACTGGGCCTGCTTCCTGCCCTTCTGGGCCTGGCAGCTGGCCAAGCTCTTCTCTCCCGGCTCCCTCCGGGCCCTGTCCCCGGCCACTCACACCTACATCAACTTCCTCGTCACCTGCCTCACCTACGGCAACAGCTGCGTGAACCCACTGCTGTACACGTTGCTCACCCGCAGTTACAAGGACTACCTGGCCCAGAAGGGTCAGCCGTCAGGAAGCAGCTGGGGGGACACAGCTGGGCCAGCAGGGGGCACGGTGGTGTGACGCCCTTCAACGGGATGTCAAGGCCACCCCTGCGTTTACTCCACATCCAATAAAGCATGTCTAGTTGCATGACTTGCGTTGTTAGTAAAAACTATGAAAAAAACAAATGCAGAGCTGAGGTTCAGCAGCTTTCGTCCAAGGGCTGTCAGTCCTGCAGCCCACAGTGCTGACAAGCAGACGGGCGAGAGCTGAGGTTCCTTTCTGGCATCAAGAAAATTGCCTCCAAAAAGGGAATCCTTAAAAAAATAACAGTAAACCTTGGTGTCTTGCTATCCTACGGCAAACAACTGCAAATGAGGCTGATAGGAAGACGATACTTATTGGGGTGCAGGGTGAGAAGATTCTAGAAACCTGGGTTCACGTTTGTCGCACGGTCTCTGAGACAGGACCGTGGACTCATCAATGACCTAGTGCGGCTTTGGAAGCAAAATTCAATTGCCAAACTGTCATCTTTACATTTCTGTCCGTGACTGAATTCGGTATGCATGAAGGATGAAAAGTGGAGCATCCTGGGTAGGTTTTATGAGTACGCCAGTGGTGGGTGAATCAAGTCATTCCACATAAACAGAAACTGCCATCAGCATGAGAAAACGACTACATTGATGCAATTTATGACTCATGGCTGGGGCTTGCCTGTTGCGCTTGTGCATGTTTGCCACTCACTGCAACCTCTATTCGCTTTCTGCCTTTTTTATGGCTTCGTATTAGCGGGGCAGCGTGAATCGTATTAGTGGGACGTGAATCATATCCTGAAGATTGCTAGTTCATGTCCCAGACGTAACACCTGCAGGGTTTAGCACCCTTGAACAAAATACCGACCCTGAACTGATCCGGTTAAATGCCAAACAGGACGAACATGAGGATAAGCAGCTAAAAAGGTTATTAATTTCTTTTTCTGGTGCACATTCCTGTCACAGTGTGGGAATAAATGGCTTAAATGAAATAAGTCTTTTTGGTTTTCTGAGAATGTGCCTGTTTAACTTTAGCTTTCATGAATAGTATTTTTCGTAATAAAAGCAGTCACTTCAACGAAACTTTTGGTATTTCAGGATACAGAACAAACTCCCCCGTATGGGGGGGGGGGGGGGGGGTTGAAATAATATTAAAAATCAGACAGCTGGAGAACAGAGCTGATTGTAAGCACCATCTGTCCACTGCGCCTGTTGTTTTTCAGGACATGTTTACTATGTTGTTTATCAGTTGTTTTTGTAAGCAGGGACTGCCAAATAAATAAGGATGATATTAAAACACAATGCAGAATAAGCAAGTAATTAAAAGCGCAGCCCTCTGCTGGACAACATGGTTTCAGATTTAATATGCCGGCACTCCTTCCTGTCACGTTTGCCTCTTTGGCTTCACACATAGAAATGTTATAAGCAGACAGAGGAAAACTACAAATACAAATATTTTAATAATAGCTTCGCTGGAGAAAAGTCCATCTGCAGTACCAGATCTGTCAGCAGTAATCGTAACTGTAGTCTGTAATCATGGACACCACGCTTGTCTTGTTTTTATGGGCTACCAGTGGGAGGTCTGTTCAAAAGAGGTTTCTACATTCTCGTTTTTATGTAATATTCTCTGAGTGTTCCTGAGTTTTTTAGTACTTAATAATTTATTAATAATCCACTTTTGTTCATCTGCTTATTTTCTGTTCTTACTCGTGCGTGATTGTGTAATCTTTGCACTTGTGCTTAATCTGGACTAACCCTTTCTTGTTCAGCAGTGGTCAGGTAGTTTTCTGCTGAATCATGAAATGAAACTGAATAGAATTTTTTAATGACCCTTGGCAGAGTTTACAGGGGATCAAAGTCAAAGCCAAATAAAAATAATACAAAAAGAATTTTACCATGCCTACAATGAATCTTGTTGGCCCGCAAACCCATTAGCCCCACCCTTCCCCCCGCCCTGACAGGCTGGGGAGGGCTCTGCCGTACCCCGGGAATGTCTCCTCAGGCCGTGACATTCCTTGGCTGGGGGGCTGCCGGCTTCGTGTTACGTTGCGAATTGCCCAGCAGAACGCCGCGCCTACCTGCCTGGGCACTACACACTGCGTTGGGAAAAGAACGCTAACAAGGAGGGAGCAGCCATCTCACCATGTGCCACCTACAGGAAGGTTATGAAGGCATGAGGGGCAGAAACATCTCAGTGACACTGATGGTCAGAATGTTCCAGAAATGTCATCAGTATCGATCATTTCAAATAGTGTCTTTTTTCCTGGTATTTTTTCCATGAAATTAACATCATATTGCTTTAAAGACGGTGACACTAAGGATCTGCACCCTTTTTTTCCTGTAATACTTTTTTTTATAATTAAAAGTCCACAGATGAGTAGATATGGATGGATGGATGGATGGATGGATGCGGGGCTGCTGCTAGAGATTTTTAGGATCCCTGGACAGTTGGACAGGTGGATGGTTCAGTCTGAACTCCAGACAGTGAGATAATTCAGGCAGACCTGCTGAATCTGATGAGATGGTGGTGACCACAGCCGTAACTTTCTGCAGACGTGGCTGGTGTGCGCAGGAGCTACTGAGATGGCGGTGACCACAGCGTAACGGTCTGCAGACGTGGCTGGTGTGTGCAGGGTAATCAAGGGTAATTATGTGCCAATAGGGTTTATAGCTGAAGGTTTTCTTTCTTTTGTGAACATTCAGCAAGGGTCGCCTAGACCAAATTAATTACAGTAACAATAAAATAGAGAAAAGCCTTCTATATGTAAGAATACAAGAAAAATATGAATACCTTGCTCCATCCATTTACATGTTTATATTGGATGACAAACGCAAGAACAGAAACAAACAATACAGTTTTGATCAAAACTTTTCAATCTGCCAGGTTGCATGATGCAAATATTTATTAGCTGCATAAATGAACAAATATACCACAATAATGGTGTATAAATCTTCAACCCCCTGCCCAGGACAGACTCCAAGTCTAAAAATCAGATAAACAGCTAATAATGGACAGATGAATGAATAAATCTATGACTGACTTTTTGCCCTGGGGGCATTCCTGCGTAATGTTTTTGGTAAATAGCGTATTAACTGAGCCGTCTTTTAACTGGTCAGATACATACAACTCCAGGGTGGAAAAAAAGCAATATTTTTAAATTATAGAAAAGCCAGAACTGTTTTCTGTGTTCGCAGACAAATCTGGAAACCGGATCCTGCAAAATACAATGAAGTATCACCACAACTTCAGATAGAATGCAATGAACAGCGAAGTGCAGGAAGTCATCATTTTACTGAAATGCTTTTCGCACATTTCGCTTCCAACACATTTGAATGGGAACACGAGCACTATTCCAGTCTGCTGAGACGGTGCAGAATAACAATTTTGTCTTAATATATGTAGATGGCAAGAAAGATTAGACTGTATTATGGGGTGCCGGCTTGGCACAGAGCTAAGACTTGAGCAGCGGCAAAATGCCATCCTGGGGTGGGTGTTTGGGTATGTTGGGTTGGCACCAAAAAGTTGTTGACTGGGGGTGGTGGTAAAAGTTATTAATTTAGTAGTTTTGCAATTATACTGCAATTAAATTACATTTGGTGTGTCTTTGCTGGCTGGACAGACATCCCATTTAGTTGGGCACTGCCACCCCCCTACCCACCCATAGCCACACCCCAGGCTGCAGTTTATGCCAAGAAGCACAGGGCACGAGGCAGCGGACACCCTGGATGGGATGCCAGGCCATCACAGGGCAGGGGGCAGGGGACACCCTGGATGGGATGCCAGTCCATCACAGGGCACACACTCACATACTCTAGGCCATTTAGAAAGGCCACTTCACCTTGTTGCATGATTTTGGACTGCACGAGCAAACAGGAGAACTGGGAGGAGACACATGTGATCACGAGGAGAACTTCACACACACACACACACACACACACACACAGCCTCCTGCTTGGGATGTGTGAGATCATAGTGCTTTCTTAAGGAACTAGGGTATCATAGCTATGTTTAATTTGATAAGAGAATATTGTATTATTTATGGAATCAGTATGTATAGCACTTCCCTGCAAGTAAACAACCCATATTACCATCCTAATTCACAGTGCTCAGTTACCACCCTCTGAAGGGAAGGGTCATGTCCTAAAGTAAAAGGTATGCCTGTGAGAAGTGCGACGGGACATAGCTGCTCTGGCACAAAGCTTTGTCTTTTTGCACGGTTACCCGCCAATAAAGAAGGTGCTTTGACGTATTTCGTCCCTCTGTCTTCATGTCCTTGTATCGCTGGAAACTTCCTGCTCGGCCCCTAACCCACATATTACACCGTCTGCTGCCTGGGTTGTGTGAGCCATGCCACGCCGGACAGAACCATATGACAGGTGGGGGGGTTAAGGACTTTACCCGGGTGCAGGAATGCAGATGGGTTTGATAAAACTATGGGGGGGGGGGTCAATACAATAACGGCAGTGACAGTTTCGATACACGGCCGACAAAAAAAGGTTTTGATCAGAGACTCTCACAGAGGTCTCACACACTACGAGGAGTAGAAGTTGTCCGCCTTGGCTGCAGTCAGTTTATACTCCACCCCTGCGGCCGCCGGCAGATCCCGCTCCACGTCACGTCAGCTGCAGACAGACCTAAGCCCAAGTCGAACGCGCCCTATTACTACTGTTCCAATGCTAAAGACCTCATTGATGCTCCCATTGGTGTGATTTCTGTGGTTTGAGTCTCATCATGGCCAATCAACTGCGGGGTCACCAAGCCCCTGTCCCTGTGATGTAAGATTGGAGCACATGGGGGGGCCAACATAGCCCTTAGCACTGGCCCTTAGGTGAAGACATTTATACAGTTATTACGGTAATTTCTTGTCCCATTGGCTGAGGAACACTGTGCAGCAAAAGGTCTCTCTTCATCTCATCACTGGTCTTTGACCTGTAATTAGTGGTTGCGCTGACTTAACTAAAAACTCACATGGTGGAAATAAATATTATTATATTGATACATTTTCAGCAATTGTCCGCTATATAGGATAATGTATTTCATTATTTATGACCAGGTTTAACCTGATGTTTTGCTGGGATGGAGTGTTTCCTACAGAGGTTAAGAAGATCCACATATAGATGCTGCAATTATTCTAACAAATATGCACACATTCATATAGATTATGTATAAGTATGTGAACCAATATATATAAGTAACATTACCATCCCAAAGCAGTCTAGTACTACCACAAGGTAACTAACTTGTTTTTGGTAGCACATTTGAAGTGCCTTTTTGGTTCTAGAACTTTTAAACCTTCCAATTATCCAATCACCTGCTTCAAACAACAAGAAAATGACTATCAATATTTATAAAGGGTTGAACCATCAGAACGGTTTGCTGTGTTGAATATACAAATAAATCTGTATACCTGAGTCTGCACAATGAAGCCAGGCATTACAACTGAATCTGGACCGAAAGCAATGAACAGTAAAGTGCTGTGAGGTTTATTAAGCATCTGAAATGTCAAAATGATTTTCATACTTTTGTGTTTAAATACCTTCAGAAGAAGAACCGGGAAAAACATAGCTGCGATTCCAACCCGGCGAAGTTGTGCAAGTTCACAGTGTTTGTACAAACAAAAGGAACACGTGGTATAATGACGAGTGTAATAGTGGTGTAAAAATTAAGCATCAAGTTTCACGAAGAATAGGGCACAGATCACAGCCAATCAGCAGCCAGACAGGGCAGATCCAGTGCCTGTAGACTTGCTTAATTAATCTTGAAGCCCTTGATTTTGACATCTCCGACTACTTCAATAAACATGAACTTGTCTTCACCAAAACGATTGGGGAATGACACAGTGTGGTCACCAGGCATCTTGACATGAAATTCATCATTGTTGTAGTTGATGGTTACCTGGGAACAAAAGGGATGAAAATAAAAAATGATTGTGAGGTTGAAAAAGATTTCTGAAGGAGGTCACTCAGATGCTGATTCACTAACAAACTTTTGCCATAACCTAAAAGCCAGTGATACGGTGACAAAACGATGGTCTTGTTACTCCAAGACTGTAGGTTCAAACCCTATTGTGAGTCTTTGGCTTTGGGTTGTTAATGGAATTTTGACCTAGTGGAAGAACAGATAATTGATTAAACAATGCAATGTTTATTTTTAACCACTAGAGGTCACAATGATATCAGGACACTCCAAGGATTCAGCAGGCTGGTTTTCTTTTCTTCAGGAATAGTTTGGTACGTACAAGAGCAAGGCACAGTATGCTATTCTATTCTATATGCTGGCTTTCAGGATTTATATTGCTTTTTGCAACCCATTGCAGGATGGGCACACACACACACACACACACACACACACACACCTGTACTCATACCCTCGTGGCGACCGTCCATTCATTTCTATAGGCAAGACCCTAATCCCAGCAATGACACCCCCAACCCCCACCCAGCCCTAACCCTAACCATAAGTAACCAAACAAAATATACAAGACTTTTGGCATTTTTAGTTTTGTGACTGCAGTCACGGATTTTTATAAAACTGAATTTCCCCTTGTGGGGGCTGAAAAAAACGGCCCCCACAATGTCAAAATAACAGGGTTCTATGACATCGCAGGGACATTTGGTCCCCACAATGTAATGTATACCTGGACCACCCGCCCACACACACACACACACACACACACACGCACACACAAATCTGGAAACTTCAAATTTGCACAGCAGCACAGAGAAAAGGGGCGGAGACTCAAACCCTGGTCTCCAGACATGTGATCAAACTGCACCACCAAATGCAATACGCAAATTTTTAAATTTTAAAACACCATAGATCACACATTTTATTCAAAGTATAAAATTATTTAGTGTGTAAGGAAGTCGCCGTTGCTAATGATCTTAATTGCATTTATTTACTATGTTCTTCCACACATGGAACTTGAAGCACATAGCGATGGACCTCAGTGGCACACAAAGAGGGGTGGCCTCACCTTAAACTCCTCCCCCTGCTCAAAGGGGAAGTGGTGCTCCCTCTGCTCATTACACCAGGAGCCGCCCTGCCGCGAGTTGAAGACGACGACGTGATGGTCCCCGTGCTGGTTGAAGCGGACATTGAAGTGCAGGGCTATGTCATTGTCACTGTGGCCGATGTTAACGCTGAACCTGTGGGGGGGGGGAGAAGGTGAGGCGAGAGGGGGGGTGAGGAGGGGCAGGTCACAGACCCAGCGGCAGTGCAGGGGAAAGGCTGAAGCCTCAAAGCAGGTCGGAGGGACTATGACCCACCCCTCGGCATCAGGTTTGGGAACACCTGTGATCTTCAGGTCCGTCCCAGGCCTCACAGACATGTTCTTCAACGTCAGCTGGTGAAAGGGAAAAATGCGGAGGCCATGTTTATAAAACCAGTTCTACGCAATTCTACAAAGAAAAAAAATCACTGATTGGCATAGATGGATAAATCTTACAATGGAGGACTTTGACCATCACTAGGGTTCATTCTGTAGTCAGTCACTAAGCAAGCATCAAGGTTTAACTGATAATGGGCAAGAATTAGAAAACAATGACCTCATTCCAGGGTGGTCCGCTGGCTTTCTGGGTTCCATTATCTCCTCACACGACGATTGTTGGGTTTGACCCTAGATCTGTTTATGGAGTTTGTTTGTTCTCTTCCTGATTGCGTAGGATTCATTTGGAAAGTGAGGATTCCTCCCACAGTCCAAAAAGATGTGAAATCAATGTGTTTAAATTCTAGTATTTCTTAATCCATGGGATGCCAACCAAAACTGGCTTGTGGAAAAGTTCAGAATGGGTCACGAGCCTGAGTAGGAAAATAAAGCCGACCCATTCTTCTCCTACTTAAATGTTAGAATGGCTTACTTAAGATCAGAAATAATCACATTATTTTGCAATTGTCAAATTGTAGTAGGCATGATGAGATCTTGAAAGAGCGGGGTAGTTTTACTGATTTATTTATCTTACTACTTTGCTATACATGCTTGTGACGGAGCTGGCATGTTAAAAATTAGGTTGTGGTGCAGAACTGGTTGAGAATCCCTGGTCTATAGTGTTTGAGTGTTTGCCCTGGGATGGACCCTGTACTGATAACAGCTGGAACATGAATGAATGGTTTTATGACATTACTATATTTACAGCTGGGACCGGAACCATCCAGGGAAGGACTCTGTGGCTCCAAGCTTCCGGTAACCCTATACACCATTCCACCATTTGGGATGGTGGACAGTGATTCTGCCTGGAGCCTCAGAAGTTATTTCAGTCCCAAATCCTCGCAGAGAAACACTTATACTTGATGGTCAAATGAATATGGATGGATTTGCAGCAGACTACAGACTCACGCACTGAACGTTTGCTGTAATTTGGACCTGTAAACAGGGTAAGGATAAGATGGAAGTTCTTCCGAAAGTGAAGACTAAGATGTAACCTCATTCACACACAGAATACTGAGTGCTGCATCGCCATCGATTGAGAAAGCAGCTGCCTGCTCCCCAGGGGGAAGAAACTGGCTAAACTGCAAACTAACAGTGCATTATCAGCAACGCAAGCCCCCTGTAAATGATCAACTGCCTTCAATGACTGGACCATAAACAGGTGTGACCCTCGTCATAAAGTCATCGCAGCCATTTCGCAACCGTGAAAGAAAACAAGCTGGATATCTGACGAGCTTGATGCCAGTTATAAACCCCACGCAGATAAGAGGCTGGGAGGGCCAGGATACACCCCAAGAGGGTGTGGGAGGCAATTACAGAAGTCAAGGTTCCAATCCCACCTCATGGATGGGGTGAATTTAGCTTCGGCGCAGAAGCCATTTCTTATACTGATACTTTCCATACATATGGGACACTGCTCATAGACTATCCTGTTAGAGTCACCTACCCCAAGCAATACAGTCAACCCAGAAGATAGCTATAGAATTTAGTTACATAAATATTGTATAATATTATATAGTATTATGATACTCTCAACAAACATATGTTACAATGGACTGTGAAATTAGCGTTCCAGCTTTTCCCATTATATTTCATGTTAGTATATGGGTCAAAGATGTCCATATAGTCCACTTTACAACAGACATCTCTCAGTTATTTATGAAACTTAAAATCTCTTGATTCCTGCAACTGAGGGAAAGTTGTGTTAATCCTTTTCATGAAGTATTAAGGTTTCTAATCACCATTTGTTTGTACCATGGAAATTTCCTAAGCGTCTGCACCAAGTCTCCCGTTTATACAGTCAAAGCTGGTGCATGGCTAGTGAACACAAGTTAATAATTGCTATCCTGACTTGATCCATTTGGAATGTGATCGATGATAGTGAGCAAATATATTCTTCCAACCAAGACCTTAAGAGAAATACTAAATGAAGCATCTCACTAATTCCAATGTATTAATGATGACAACGTCTGCCAGTCCAAAAGAAAAGTGTGTTCATATATTTTTAAGAACTATTTTCAATCCGACTCTTTTTACATGACTATTTACTATAATAAAATATGCCTATATTGAAGCGACAGCGCATCTTATCAGTGGGTTAGTTTTAATCCATTCCCACGAAATCATTTGTATGACCTGCTAAACTGGGAAGGGTAGTTATTGAAAATCCGAATAATATATGGATATATACTTACACTCATCTTGTCAAGGCTGTCGGGCGAATCTTAAGGCTGAATATCGATAATGTTCCGGATGGTTCGTTCGACTGCAGCGTGGCTCTTTATTGCGATATGAACACGTGCAGCCGCTCGCGGATTCCTCGCGGTCCAATGAGAATGAAGGCCACGCCCACATATCCCGGGTCCCGGAGTTAAAAAAGTTAAGCGGCGCAGAATCACAGAGCCGGATGGGCACTCGAATTGCAAGTCGCACATAAATGGACTTCCGACTGGCTAGTTGAATCCTCCTGTTTTTTTCTGGTTTCCTGTACTGTCCCTCCTCTTTGCTGCATTCCATCTCTCTGTCCCTCTGCTCTGTCCTCCTCCTCTGTATGGCTCTCCTCTCTGCATTCCACCTCTCTCTGTATGGCTCTCCTCTCTGCATTGCACCTCTCTGTCCTCCTCCTCTGTATGGCTCTCCTCTCTGCATTGCAGCTCTCTGTCCTCCTCCTCTGTATGGCTCTCCTCTCTGCATTACACCTCTCTGTCCTCCTCCTCTGTATGGCTCTCCTCTCTGCATTGCACCTCTCTGTCCTCCTCTTCTGTATGGCTCTCCTCTCTGCATTCCACTTTTTGAGACTTTCAACACCAGTAAAAATGTGTTTCTTGCAAATAGAAACTGGACTCCTGTATGTAATGTGTCATTGATGAGCAAGCAAGCAAATATTCCCAAAATTTGATACTAAAACAACATGTGATTGTTTTGGAAATGCATTTTAAAGTAGAATATTAAATATAGTAGCAGTATGCAGTATAAATCAGTAGTTAACGATTTCAGTGTATTTTCTAAATGTTTATGAACATATTGTGGAGAGTTTGTGGGTTATTTTAAATAAAGGAGATGACTGCTCTTCTGAAACAGAAGAGATCCTCCAGAAGGCTCAGCAGAGGCGGGTCTTCATGAGGAGGCTGAAGAGCTTTGGTCTGGGAACCATAATTCGGGTGAATCTGTACTGCTGCATCATTGAGGACATCCTGACTGGATGCATCAGGGTGAGGATGGGAGACATAACTGCTCAGGGCCACTGGGAAGGACACCAATGATGCGGTTTCTACAGTCAGTACATTAATTTCTTGTCCCATTGGCTGAGGAACGCTGTATAGCAAAACTTCTCTCTTCATTTGATCCCTGGTCTTGGACATGCAATTAGAGATTTTTCTAACTTAACTAAAAATTTACATTGTGAAAATATCATTATATTTATACATTTTCAGCAATTCTCTGCTACATAACTTTATGCATTTCATTATTTTTCATGTTTCGCTGGGAGGGAGTATTTCCTATTTTTGATTAAGAAAATCAACAGTTCTGTCACGATCCGCTCCTGCCTGGCCTGTCCTATTCCTGTGAGGGCCAGCAGATGGCGCTGCTGGTCCTCCTGCAGCCTCCTTCCCTACCTGTCCTGTAGTATTAAAAGTCCATGCGTATCCCTCGTTACCCCCTTGGTTAGTCGTGTGTATAAATGCTTCCCCAGTCCAGTCATTGTTCCCTGCTAGTGTTAGCTGGCCACCTGTGTTTTCTTCCCCGTGTTAATTGAGAAGAGCTGGGTCCTATCTTGCTATTTTCATCCACTGACATAACACAGATATGTACTAAAAATTGTGACAATATGCATTCATTCATATAGATCATATATACATGTATAAGTATGTGAACAAATACATATATTTAACATAACGATCTCAAAGCACTTATTTTTTGGTAGATGGCACATTTGAAGTGCTTTTTTGGGTCTAGAACATTTTTAATTTCCAATATCACCTGCTTCAAACAACAAGAGAATTATAATCAGTATGAACCATCAGGACGGTCTGCTGTATATGCAGACAAATCGACATGCCTGAGTCTGCAAAATAAAACCAGGCGTTACCACTGAGTCCAGACTGAAAGGGGATTTATTAAAACATCTAAAATGTTGAAATTATTTTCACAGTTTGGAGTTAAAATACCTTCAAAAGACCAGCTAGGAAAGTTGTGCATGTTCACAGTGTTTGTTCAAACAGAGGTACATAGCAAGAAGTGGTATAGTCACAAGTGCATTAGCAGTGTAAGCATCGTAATGAAGTTTCGCAGAGAATAGGGCACAGATCTCAGCCAATCAGCAGCCAGACAGGGCAGATCCAGTGCCTGTAGACTTGCTTAATTAATCTTGAATCCCTTGATTCTGACATCCCCCAGTACTTGGATAAACATGAACTTGTTAGCACCAAAACGATTGGGGAATGACACAATGTTGCCAGGCATCTTGATTTGAAATGTACTGTTGTTGAAACAGATGTATACCTGGAAGAAAAAAGGAATGAAAATGAGCAATGATGATGACAGAGAACAAGATTGCTGAAGGAGGTCACTCAGCTGCCGATTCACCAACTAACTTCTCCAATACCTAAAAGGGCAGTATGTGGTACAGTGACGAACTATGGCCTTGATACTCAAAGGCTGTAGGTTAAAGCCCCACTGAAAATCCCAAAGAATTCAACCTGAATTATTGCAGAAAAGCTAATTCTTTTAAACAAACCAGCTATGAAACCAAAACACACATACCAGAGTATTTGAGCGCTTGGTGTTTGGTAAAGATTAATACCCATATATTGTAACCGAGTGGAGAACTTAGGGCACAACGAACGCCATCCAAGTGCAGCTGAAGAAAATCACAGAAGTATTCAAAATCTGAGTGATTACAAGTGTGACTCTAGGTGGCAGCACTGCGCAGAATCTCGGTTTTCAGGTTTTCCTTCCAGTGGGTTCAAGTGCAGCTCCCGATACGTGATTTTTGTTCTGGAATAACACGCCAACAAACAGTATGCACAGTTTGTTGTTGGATGGACTTATAACTAATTATAATTTTCCCCATAAGAAATACTGGAAATGGATCCTCAGTATTCCAATTCATGGGCGTTTCTAGGTGCTATATACACTATGGTAAGGTATAGGTGTACTGTACATATAGAGAATGGGAATATGATGCAATGTTATATTTGATAACATGAAGCTCAAGGATTCAACAGGTCAGTTTTTTCGTTGCCAAATAGATTGATGTCAACAAAAGCCAGCTGCAATTTGCTATTCTGTTATCCATAAAGATTGTTTTTGCCTATTTTTAATAATTTAATATTATTATACTTTGTAAAGAACCACAGAATAAAGCGAGCTGTACGTCCCAATGTATAAAGAAGATTAAAAAAATAAACAACACAATGGATTCTTTTCACCACTATGACAACATGAATCTGCAAGAATTTAATGAGTTAATTTCATTCTTGATAAGTGGACTCATACATAACGGTTCTACACCAGAGTGAGTTGCATTAAGCTAAATTATTATCATTACAGTTTAAATGTATATAGTGTTTAAACTAAACAAAGGATGTGATGGCATTCCCCCACACATGCGTGTTATTTATCCTGTATCGCACCCCTCTCCGATCCACCCATTGCACCTATCCTCTCCCCTGCAACGGTGGCAGAAAATTTTACTGTGTTCTTCTTTCTTCTGAAAACTTGCAACGGCATAAACTTGAAACTTGAAACATGGAGGAATGGATCTTGGTGACATGCAACATGCATGGCCTCACCTTAAACTCCTCCCCCTCCTTAAAGGGGAAGTTCCTCTCCCTCTGCTCACTGGACCAGGAGCCGGCGTGCTTGGAGTTAAAGACGATGGTGCGACGGTCCCCGTGCTGGTTAAAGCGGACATTGAAGTGCAGGGCGATGTTCTCTTCCCCGTAGCCGAGATTGATGGCGAACCTGAGGGGTGTGGAATTATGATAGGAAGGATGTGAGGAGGCACAGTCTATAGATAGCTGGATGACCCAGCGGTGGTAGCTGAGTGACAGTTCAGTGTAGCGGAAAGGCGGAAGCCAATCATAGGCTGAAACCTCAAAGCAATAGGAGGGGAAATGACTCACCCCGCAGCCTTAAACTGGGGAACACCTGTGATCTTCAGGTCCTTCCCAGCCTTCACAGACATGTTATGCACCGTCAGCTAATGAAAGGGAATAAGGAGCATTCTCAGAAAACCCATGTGAGAGAGGAACAACGAGCAAACTACACACGTACAAAGCGGGATTCAAACCACCGACCCCAAACATTGTAGTACTACCCACTGAGCCAACCCAGAGTTTACCGCAGAGTTTACCTAGAGTGTTTAGTTGTATGTACAGTAATATTATTACAGTCCCAAGAAGCCTAAAGTACAATATATCCTACTGTGAAATTTGAGGAAGCTACAAGAGAAATTGATCACAAAAAGGCCTACGATGTGATCTACTTAGATTTCCAGAAGGCCTTTG
>JAODLD010000101.1:5651137-5663905 GCA_026781065.1 Mormyrops boulengeri
CCTGGAGGACGGGCTCCCCCTTTGGGTCTGGTTAGGGTTAGGGCTTCCTCTGCTGCCCCCTGGAGGACGGGCTCCCCATTTGGGTCTGGTTAGGGTTAGGGCTTCCTTTGCTGCCCCCTGGAGGACGGGCTCCCCCTTTGGGTCTGGTTAGGGTTAGGGCTTCCTCTGTTGCCCCCTGGAGGATGGGCTCCCTCTTTGGGTCTCGTCCCTCCCAAGGTCATTACCTCCTAGGGAGTTTTTCCCTGCCACTGTCATGTCTGGGTTGCTCACTGGGGGCTTTGAGTGGGGATTCTGTAAAGCGCTTTTCAGACAATGTAATGTTGTGAAAATGCGCTATACAAAAAAATTGTATTTGCATGTGAGGTACAGGGCATGGGGCAGCTCACTCGATTACGCTCTCTGTCATGCCTGCCTTTAGTGACAAGGGCAGAGAGAACTAGACGTTCAAAATGTGGCAATATTTCACTAGAGTCGATGCTCACAATTCTTGTTGTCACAACTGCAACAAGACTTTTGCATGAAAGGGCAGAAGTACAAGCAATCTGTGGAAACATCTAGCGAAAGTCCATCACATACTTTCAGAGAAATGCAGAATTTCTGCCTGGCTTTTAGTTTATTTGTCGTTGCCCCGTGTTAGGTATGTTTAGCGGCCTGGAGCCCACACACACAGTTCCCCTAGAGTTTCCCTGTATTTAGATCAGCCCTTGTTCCTTCTTGTCTAACCACCCTACCTGCCTTTGTTTTGACCCCATGTGGTCCTTTGTTTCTGGTTCCATGAGTGTTATGAATAAAGTCCCCATTCGTGCCTGACAGCTTCTTTATGGATCGTCACCCGTTTCCTGTGTCCTGATGTGACAATAACATTCCATTAACGTTACAGTAAAAACGTCCTCTACTAAGGTTGGGATACTTTGGCAAAAGTGCTACCAAAATTCCCTGTTAAGTTTCTCAAGTTTGTTTTTATTAACGTGTAATTTTACGTTTTGAGAACGTTTCTGAAGTTGTATAACGTTGCAGCAGAACACTGTAGGACCCTAATGGAAAAGTTATTGAATGTTCTGGGCACATTCCCTGTTAGCTGGGTTAGACCTTAAGTGCAGCCTTAACTTAAAAAACACGTCGCCACCTTCTAAAGATTTATAATCTGCAGCGGGATATGGATTTTATTAGGATCTCTTTCATGAGATAAAAACAGAAAAACAATATTTTTCTCCTGTAATTCTATGTAGATTTAGTTTGTATTGTATTGGACATCACAGTGTTAGTTTCATTTTTGATTTTCTATTTTTATCTCTGTCAACAAGAATATTTTTTGCTAACATCATTTGTTTTTCTGACCGTGTTTGTTAACGATAATAACCAGAATCAGTATCTCCTGAATGCTTGAGCACAACATCCCCTATTATAGGTGCCAAATACATGTCAACACTGACAGTTGCACTCACAGTGGGCCTGTGAGATGCATGTCGTTCAGATCTTCAGATCTGACCACTTCTTCTTTGGTTCCTTGCACTCGGTAGAGCTGATGGACTTAACCTCAGTATGCTGCCATTCAACATACATTTTCTTGTTTGCTATACCTGTGCTTAGGCCCCCAAATGTAACATTTTTTCATGTTTCTATACCCCTGACAGGAGGGCCTCTACCTTGCATCGCTCATAATTTCTCTTCTTGGCGTGTTTAGTTTTTGTCAGCATCATCAGAAATTTCAACTCGAAAGACTTGGTTTGCATATTATATGAACACGTATTTGTTCATTTGCATGGACCATTTGTGGTTTTTTGTGGGCAACAACTGGGTGGGATCTCAGGCTTGTGTAGCCCCGCCTCCATCCTAGCTGGCAGGCTGTGACTGGCAGTGTTGGGGGAGGGAAGGGGGCACCGGCCAGTGAGAGCCAATGTGCTGAAGACCAGATTCACATCTTCAGCCCTGTCTGTGCTCTCATCAAACGCCAGCCAGCCGGCCATGAATGAATGATAATATACAGCATGGTCTGTATACCTCAGCAGTATGAGGTAACAGGCTCTGTACCACGTGCTGAGAAAATGTATGCATGTAATTACAACACTTATTTCCATAATGTGAGGGCTTCAGTGCCTCATTTCCCCTGAAAAGTGATTAAATTAAAAGTAATTGTGTCATGTATACCTACATGCCTTTAGTATGTGATAGAGTAAATCGATAAAATTGTGAAAATAAATGATTGTTTATTTTACTAAGATATGCTAAAATAGCATGAACAAATTTGTTGGTACCCCTAAAAGACCAGAAATCATTGCATCATAGTCATGTTTCAAACTAATTGTTTAACTTTAATTAGTATCATAGGTGTCGTCAATCGTTTATCAGCCATTCAGCCTATTTAAAGGGAGAAATTCTCACCACTGTGTAGTCTGGTATCATTGTGTGCACCTTCCTGAACATGGACCAGAGAAAGCAAAGGAGAGAGCCGCCTGAGGAGCTCAGAAAGAAGATTACAGATAACCATGTTAAAGGTAAAGGCTGTAAGACCATCTCCAAGCAGCTTCATGTTCCTCTGAGCACGGCTGCAAATATTATTTAAAAGCATAAGGTTTCTGGGACTGTAGCGAACCTCATAGGACGTGGACGCAAGAGGAAATGCAACCCCAGGCTGATCAGAAGGATAGTGCGGATGGCAGACAAAGAGCCAAGACAAACATCCAAGCCCATTCAAGCTGAACTCCACAGTCAAGGTACGTGACCGTCTGATCGCACCATCTGTCGCCTTTTGAACAACAATGGGCTCCATGGAAGAACAGCCAGGAGGACTGTAGAAAAAAAACCATAAACAAGCCAGACTGGAATGTGCTCAAATGCATGCAAAACTGGGAAAATCATATCTGCTCTATGTTCACATAGAGGTTTAAAAGAATAGAACACCATACCTACTGTGAAGCATGGAGGGAGATGTTATGTTTTTTGGGGCTGCATTGCTTCGTCTGGCATGGGGGGGGGGGCCTTCAATGTGTGCAGGGCACGATGACATCTCAAGGCGTCCTGGAGCAAAACATACGGCCCAGTGTCAGAAAGTTCAGCCTCAGTTGTAGGTCATAGGTTCTCCAACAAGATAATGACCCAAAACACAAAGCTAAAGGCACTCAAAAATGGGTGGTAAAAAACATTGGCCTATTCTTAACAGGCCCTCCATGAGCCTTGATCTTAAATCTGTTGAACATCATGGAAAGATCTGAAAACTGCAGTGTGTACAAGGCAGCCTTCAAACCTGAGACAGCAGGAGCAGTTTGCTCAGGAAGAGTGAGCCACACTGCTTGTTGGTAGATGCAGACGTCTCATTGTGAAGTACAGAGACCACCCGTTGGCAGTGACTGCTGCTAAAGGTGGTACCATCTTTTTTGCCCATGCCATTTTCATTTGTTTTATTATGTAAAACGTTCAAGTCAATCAAAATCAAAAGAAACATCTGATTTTTGTTAAACATGGAATAAACAATGGTGGATGCCATTAACTTTTGTCAGGCTCATGTTATTTTAGAGATAGTCGTGGGTTCTTTTTTCGTGGAAGGGTACTAACAAATTTGTCCACATCTGGATGAAGAATTGTCCACGCCTTCCACTAGGGGGCCGAGCCCGTGCTCCTTCACCTCTTTCACCTCCCGACAAGCCTCCATAAACGTTAGGTGGCTGGCCCGTCGAATAAGTCGCTGTAACTCTCTCTTAGTCGATCCCGCTAAGAGGCCGGTCACCGCTTGACTCCGTAGGGTGGCATCGTCGTCATCCTCATCCCTGGCCGGTTCCTTCTTCCGCCATCTATAATGACACTCCCGGAGACGGAGGATGAACGAACCAACCCTTTCCCCCACCTGTTGCTGACAGGTGAAAAAGTCAGCCCTCAACTGGGCCAGCCCGGTACCCTCCCCATAAAGCCGGTCCAACACCACCAATATCTTCTTGGCTGTGTCCCTCTGATCTTCCCTCAACAGTTCCACTTCTCGCCTAGCTTCCCCCTCCAAAGCACTAAGGACAAAATCCACCTGTTGGACTACGGAGAGTGTCTGCGCCCAGAGACCCACCCCGACTATCCGCCTCCATTCCTGGTACTTCTCCTTAGCGGACCCATCGAAGCGGGTCATCCAAGCCCCTCCCAAAAACCATGGCCACCCCCCTGACCATCCCTGTGCCCTAGGTGCCACACCGTCCATGTCGCGCTCGAGGAGATCCTGCCGACTGGGCCAAATTCATGCGGTGTGGTGGTCCAGGGTGTAGGACCCCCACCGCCTAACAGTTATTTTTGTCTTTAGTTACTGCAACTGACTCAAACACAGCGGAATACCACCAACCCACCCTTTAGGATCTCCTGGGGCAACGACACAACGAGGCGTACACAAATAGATGAGCTTCGGCACCGGTTTACTTGGGGCTCGTTCACAGTTACTCCAACCTTCCAGGCAACCACCGCCTCCCTCCCGCCAACAGGTACATCACACCACCACTCCAAGTGTTATTCCCCAGCACTATACTCTAGTAGGAACCCACAGCACTCACCCCTCCCCCAAGATCACTCCACTGCAATTGGTTATACCATGGCACAGTACACAGCACCCCTATACACAGCACACTTTTACAGCAGGGAGAGGAGGTCAATTCCCCCCCCCCAGGAGGAGGCAAAAACAAAGTGTAGCCTCTAAAAGAGGTCCCCACGCCAAATAAACCTAACCCCAACAAAAACAAAAGGAAACAAAACAGGGGAAAATTAAACTAAAGAACTCAGTCCTGGGCCGGCCCACAAAAATAACAAAAAGAAAAGAAAACTTAGCGCTGTCCCTCTCTGGCAGCGCCGCCACACTGGGCGATGACCGCCTCCCTTAGGAGCTTTCTCAGTCCGGGGGAAATAATGAAACTCTCGGCGTCCTCCTCCCAGCCTGGTACCTCAGCTCACTCACGTCCAGCCCGCTACATCCGCTCGGCTTGGGAAAGCCCGCATCGCCCCACGAACCCGCCTTGGGAAACGGAGCCCCGTAATCGCCTTCCGTCCCCGGACCGAGCCCCCCAGCACTGGACGCGGCCATCTTTAAGCCAGGTAAAGTCTCCGCCTCCCGCCCCCCAACCTAGCAAATCCCGCCCCTCGATCGCCGCCGGGGGGCGGCACAAGCTCCCCATAACGCGTCTTCCTTTCACGGAAACCCGTTCATCTCTACTCATTCGGTAAGAAGAGTTTATTGTTGTTGGATAGAACTGGAACTAACAGTTTTCACCGAAAGCATTATTGCAAAAAGCTACCCAGTTCGCTGTATTCGAGGCGTTTCTAGCGGCCATTTACGCTGGGATGAGGTGAACATGCACGGAGATAAATGGGGAAAATGATGCAATGCTGTATTCCAACCGCTAGAGGTCACAATGATAACACGAAGTTGCAAGGATTCAACATTTTTCCCTTGAATAGATCGATATCTACAAAAGTCAGCTACAATTTTCTACGCCATTATTTTTGACGATTTTTTTTGGCTGCTTTTTTGTAATGTTACGTTTATTATTGTTCTTTGTAAAGAACCACGGGATAAAACCAACTATTCATCCTGACGTATAAAGTGGACTAAAATGAAAAATAACAATGGATTCTTTTCACCGCTATAAAAACAAGAAGCTGTAAAATGTAAACAATAGAAAAAATGTTTTTAGATAAAATAAGTGTTACGTTATGGCTATTCCTTTTCTTGTAATTTCATGATTAGTCTGAAAATATCACACATTTCAGCAGTGTAATTAAGAAAATTATTTATGCTAAGAGGTGAGGTCATAAACATGTAAACATAAAGGACAGAGTGTTCAGGGTTGGGTTGAATTGAGTGAGATAAACGCTGTTTTGACTCTGTTCTTGATTTGATGGCCCTGTAGCACCATCTAGAGGACAACAGTTCAAACAGGTGAATTCTCTGATTTCATGCTTAAGATCTTTGTAGCAAGGAACAGACAAAGGGCTTGCAATGTAGAGACACGAACTAAATCTAAAGCATGGAGTTCGAGTTTTGGATGCTTAGTTAACTGTCCTTGCCAGTACTGAAGTGGCGTAACAACACCGATTAGACATCGATTAGACACTGATTAGACACCGATTAGACACTGATTAGACTGGACTGTTAGTCCTGCTATATGATTTGTCTGTTTTCATGCTTAAGACCTTTGAAGCAAGGAAGTTATACTTTCGGAGAGCTGTGGGCGCACTTCCAGGACCTGGAGGTCGGCTGTATACACTGTCTTCTCAGACGGCTAGCATCTACCTGTATTTTATTGCTTGGTTGAGGACAAACGTCTCTGCTGCTCTCTTTAGAGACAGTATCTCTGGAGATGTAAGAGCTCAGGAAACACTCTGGTCCAAGAGAGTTGCTGCAAAAGCCATTGAATCAAACTTCTCATGTGTGGGATCCAGTGGACCAGCAAAGCACTGACACATTGATCTGAGGAGCACTTGAGCAATGTGCTTCTCCACCCTGGAAGACTGCAGATGTGCTTTCAAATTCACCAACGCTGGTACCACCACTTGACAGTGCAGCTCCATCACCGATGCATGAGGCCGGGCCATCAGAAATAGGTACGATACTATTATGGTTGCATGCAATTGGCTGCACCAAGTTATATTTGTCATACACCACAGTAGACCAACAAGTGAATGTCGCTGAAAACTAATTGTGTCAGTCACATCAGTGGTCTTATAAAGCACATATTTACTAAAAGAGTGATATTTTATTTCTTTGCGGCTGCACCTTATATGACTTTGGAATGATTCCTCATCACTAGCATGACCTGAATGCCCATACTTTGTGTAAACATAACTAGATCATTGTGCTTGTTTATCAAGGTTGATAATTAAATTGGAGTCTGTGTGTATCCTGTACCAATCCATTTGCTTCAGTTATGCTTCTCTACCACTAGGGGTTTGTGTGTACCCATGGATGGGAGTATTCTTAAATATATGTAAGTTAATACATACCATTCTATACATAAAATATGCATAGTTCACACTAGAGATGAGTGAAATGACTCTTTATTGGGACACAGTTCATGTGATTCAATTCACCTAAAAGATTCGTTCTGATTCATTCACCAACTCGTTCAGTGGCACTTCCTGTTTGCATAAAATGGTTCTGAAAAACTTCTGATGTGTCAAAATGAGTCACCTAAATATCAATATATGTGAGAATAATAATTGCTATTGAATCATAGTTTAAGTCTTGGCAACATTGTACCTTAGTTACTCATGTTTTTTAAAAACGCAAACCTAACAGCTCATCACATAGTCAGGTAATTAGACCAAACCCTGGTTAAATTGTTTTCAATTGTGAAACTGTAGCATCTCTAAAATCCAATTGCAGCATACGGAAGTCACTACAGATGTAGGATGTATACTAGTGTTCAGTCATGACCAAGAAGCAGCTTAATCTCTTGTAAACCCACTCATTCACCGACTCGGTCCACCGCTTCAGACCTCTGATTAAGAATGACAACAAGAGACCTGAAGGGGTGACTGAGTGACTATCATTCTCTGACTTTAGCACCAACTTGCTCACTCCAACTTGTCTCATGTTCAGTCATGACCAAGAGGTAGCCAATCAGAGTCTCTCGTTCACCCACTCACTCAAGTCATTGAGAGAGGCAGTCTCTCATTCAGAGTTTTCGTTTGTTCTTTAGGGCCAGGTATAGTTTCCAGCCAATCATATGCTGGTTTACAACACGCCCTAATATGTCTCACTGGCTCTCACTGGCCGTAGCTGAGGAGGGAAGCAGCTTTCAAGTCACATTTCTGAGGACAAGCAGAAAAATGAAAAGAATGAATCTCTGCACATAAGTTAACGTAAGGCTATAATTCCTGTAATGGACTCATTTCCTGAGAATGAATCGTTCACGGATGTCAGACCAATAGTTTACGCACAGAATTGTTCGTACATACGGCTGATAAAGGAAACCCCATGTTTTGAGATTTCTGGGAGGGAGCATTTCCTATTTAGCTTAAGAAAATAAAGAGATATTATTTACTTTAAATGTGACAATATGTATAGATTCTTTTAGATTATGTTTAAGTCATTGAACAAATATGTATAATTAACTTGTCAAAGTAGTCTAGTACTCCCACAAGGCAAATAACTCTTGTTTTTGATGAATGCCAATTTAGTTCTAAAACACTGTTACAGTAACTTAATCAAATTAAATGTCACCTGCTTCAAAAGACAAGAAAATTACCATCAGTATTTAAAAAGCCAGAATGAATGGTTTGCTATATCACATACAGACAAATCTGCGTACCTGAGTCTGCAAAATAAAACCAGGCATTACCACTGATTCAAGAATGAAATCAATGCAAAATGCAGTAAGATTTATTAAAACATCTGAAATGTCAAAATAATTTTCAAGTTAATATCTTCAGAAGACCCCAGTTGTACAGGTTTGTACAAATACAGGCATATAGCGAGACGGAATATGTGGTATAGTAACTACTGCATTAGTGGTGTTAACAATAAGCATCGTGGTTAAGCTTCAGAGAGAATAGGGCACAGATCACAGCCAATCAGCAGCCAGACGGGGCAGATCCAGTGCCTGTAGACTTGCTCATTCAATGTCGAAGCTCTTGATTCTGACATCCCCCTGTACTCTGACGAGCATAAACTTCTCAGCACCAAAATGATTGGGGTATGATTTAATGTAGTTACCAGGTATCTTGACAAGAAATTCATCTTTGTCGAAGGTGATGATTACCTGAGGGAAAAAGGAATGAAAATTAAAAATGTGAGGTGGAAAAAAATTGCTCTAGGAGGTCATTCAGATGCTGATTCACTAACTTCTCTTATTCCTAAAAGCAAAAAGGTACACTGACAAACTATGGTCTTATTAAAATTTCAGACATGCTTAAAAGAAATCCAGAAACACCAGGGGGTTCACTGAAGTAACGGAAACTGGATGGTGCTGTAATATGTGGCTGAAGTTCTCCTTCACTTTAGTACTGTGGAAGGCGTTGGGCTTCCATACAGTATGATCTGTTAATTCCAGCATAAGGGTGCTTATAAGTCAATGATCTCCTCCTTATTGTCCTTTTCCCCCCAACCATGCTCATGGACGGAGTGCATCGGGGCGAATGTGCTTCCTAATGCCCCCACGCCTGTATTTCATTTTGCCACAGCGAATAAATAATAAAGGACGATTGAGGACTAGATCCTGGGGAGACTCGTATTTACACATCACACAACGCAGAGCAACACCAGGGGTAGACGGCACTCAGCATTAACTGTTAATGATTATCATAATTAATAGCTATGTCTGAAGGCAGCTTATTCGGCTGGTTATTATTTCACTATATATAAGGTAACATTACATATTCAGCTGTTATCAACGGGTTCATGATAATAAAGCTTACGGCTCTCCTCGAGTCACATTGTTCATGTGAATTTAGTACCGAATTTAAGACAAAATAGCTAAAAAGGATTATATGGTAATTTATATTTAAAAAATACCGGGTTGCGGCAATTTGTGTTTTTACGTGCGCATTTAATTGCTGCTTTTGTGGACGGCGTTCGATTAAAAAAGTGTTTTTCATGTTATTTTATCTCCCTCAGTTTGAATAACTTAGAATATAACTGAAATCGTGTTTTTGAAAAAATAAACTTCCGTTTGTCGATACTGACATGTATTTTTTGCCGTCATTATACTCACTCCCACTCCTTTTGTCCCGTAAGTGCGAGGTGTGAATATGTAGTTTTTGCAATATTTGCCCAATTTAGCTTATTTTGTGGATAAAGAATGATACTGGATTTTGATAACTGGACGTTTTTTTAGGGGTGGGTGCTTTCTGTAAAAGCTTATAAACAGGAAGGCGTATATCTTGCCTGGCAGCCTTTATAAAACACTATAGAATATATTATTATTTGTACGTTATTTCTATAGGAAAATGGTTGAAAAGTGTTAGATAGTCTAACATTTCTATAAAATTAATATTTCTAACAAATTTTCTCCTTAAAATAAGGAATTAAGTTTAGTGTGCTGCTTGCGAAAAGAGCTACAGACCGGTGCTTGAGATGTAACGTCCACGATATCCAACCCAGCGAGACAAAGTTTCCCGATAAGTGATTTTTATTTTGGAATATTGCCTCAGTCGACCGTGACCATTAACGGAAACCCGTTCATCTCTGCTCATTCGGTAAGTACTAACAGTGCGTACAGTATGTTGCTGTTGGATAGAGATGGAACTAATTGTAATTTTCATCGTAAGAAATGTTGAAAAAGGCTTCCAAAATTAAAGTTCGCTGTGTTCAAGGCGTTTCTAGCAGCAGTTTACACTGGGGTAAGGTGAACATGCACGGGGATAGATGAGAAAAGTATGCAATGCTATATTTCAACCACTAGAGGTCAGAATGATAGCACGAAGCTGCAAGGATTCAAATACTCACTTTTTCCTTGAATAGTTTGATATCTACGAAAGTGAGCTACAATTTTCTATACTATTATCTTAAAAGTTTTGTATTGCCTGCTTTTTTTTAAATTTTACATTTATTATTGTTCTTTGTAAAGAACCACAGGATAAAACCAACTATTCATCCTGATGTATAAAGTGGGTTAAAAGGAAAAACAATGGATTCTTGTCACCACTATGACAACATAAAAACTAAGAATTTAATGAGCTAATTTCTTCCTTGACAAAGTGGGCTCAGAAGTAACGGTTCTACACAGCAGTGAGATGCACTACGCTAAATTATTATCATTAAGGTTTTTTTATTTTTATTTTAACATTTAAAACATAGATTACATATTTCATATTAGGTCTCAAATTATTTAGCGTTTAAACAAAACAAAAGCCGTGATGGCATTCCTTGTGAGACTGCACACCTTCATCTTTATTGCACTGCTGTTTGTCAGGGCTGTGCACAGACGTTTTGAGGGGCAGATGCTTAAAGGGTAAAAGGGGGCAATCACTTCCTTTGAACTTTATGCACGAGTTCACAATAAAACAGTTCTGGGCTCAGGCACCGCCCACCCACTGCACATGCCTGCTATTTGTACTCTATTGCAATGTTGCCCAATCCCCCTATGTACCTATCCCCTCCCTTACAACTGTAGCATGAGAATTTTACTATGTTCTTCTGAATGCATGACAGTGAAACTTGGAGGAATGGAGCTTTGTACACAAACACGGATGGATGGCCTCACCTTGAACTCCTCCCCTTGCTCAAAGGGAAAATGTTCATCCTTCACAACATTGGTCCAGGTGCTGTTATTCTCCTTGTAGGAGAAGACAGTGGTCTTACGGTCATTGTTGAATTCAAAGCGGACATCAAACTGCAGGGCAATGTTTTCCTCTCCGAGGCCAATGTTGATGCTGAACCTGGAGGGGGGCAAGAACGGTGGTGAGGTTCAGTGTAGGGGAAAGAAGCCAATCATAGGCTGAAACCTCAAAGCAATGGGAGGGGAAATGACTCACCTCTTGGCGTTAAGCTTGGGTATACCTGTGATCTTCAGCTGGTCCGTAGCCATCACAGGCATGTCCTTCAGCGTCAGCTGGAGAAACGGGAAAATAAGGACTATTCTGAGGAAATCCATGTGAAAGAGGGACAACAAGGAAACTGCACACATACAAAGCAGGATTCAAACCAGCAAACCTAATATGAAAAATAAAGAGTCCCTTGTTTAATAAAAGGGTGATGTGTTTTTATTTCCTTATTAAATATAAAAATACCAAAATCACACCATTACTGTGGTCCAAAAAACCGTGAGATAAACTGAATTGTGGGAAAACTGTACCGTTACATCCCTAGTATCCATTAGTGGAAAGGCCACCTCTGATGAATGATAGAAGCAAAGGTGGAGTTCAAAGGGGAAGTTAAGCAGAGCGACAGGTAAAGAGACAGAAGAAAGGAACGGCAGGTTGTCTAGATGGGTAAAGGGAAGTGAGTATCCTGCTGCAGCGGGCAGTGGAGGAAGGAATGCGAGACAGTGAGGTGACAGTGAAGACCAGATGTGGGGATGTGAGGTAAACGGCAGTGCCCAGAAATTGTGAGAATGAGCATCTGGTGGTAAAGCAGAGGAGCTGAGGTGTCTGCTGGACACCCCTAAACCCCCATATAAAGGGTGGAGTCAATTCCAGGAAAGAATATCCAGACAAGGGACAAGGAAAAGGACAGGAGGATGTGTGAAATCAGACTGTAGCGAAGGGTCCCACAGTGTCAATTTAAGAGGAAAGGGGCTTGAATTTACCTCTGGGGAAGGGTGGACAAGTTTGAGGCAGGAGACAGAGACAGAAATAGCAAATGAGAGAGTGGAAGAGGATGGAGCAGAGCAGAGAACAGTGAGAAGCAGGAGGGCCATGGGGCCCCCTGATAGGTTCTCTCTGGTGTGAACACTAGTGCTAAACGAATCACAGACACAGTATGTGCCGTGGGCAGGTCAGGATCTGGAGGGTCTGCTCCTTACCTTAGACTCCCTATTCTGGCAGACGGGGCTGGAAAATGGCTAAAACATTTGAGGAGGAAACTATGGGGCAGCTCCTGGCGATAAAAGATGTAAAGGTGGTTCTGGCTAGTGTTCTGGGGGTGGACAGAATGGGGAGGGTGCTGTGAAGCAGTGGTCTGGCCACGGTGGCAAGTCAGGTCAGGTCAGGTTGGGGAGCAGGCACTGGTACAGTGTGTTGCCGAACCATAAAACATGACAAAGCACCCTGGCATCCCAGCTGGCAACCCCCCACACTCTCAGAAAAAAGGGTACAAATTTGTACCTTTGCTTGTCACTGGGGCTGTACCCTCAAGGGTCTGCC